>JZLH01S0239072.1:0-17375 GCA_001188425.1 Eucidaris tribuloides | reverse complement strand
CTGGAGTGGCTTGGGGTCACTTTTACTAGTTGGATGAAAGCACCAGTTTTGGTACAGAGCTTCCTTATGAACAAACTTTTAACTTACGAAGGGGAGCCACCCAAACCAAGTTCAGGATCAAGGTCACTGATAATATGATTGTAGCATTTACCGTGATGGAGAGGAGGGAAATAGGGTTCATGGAGGGAAAAGGGGTTGGGGTCCAACGGCCCCTCAGGGGGTAGGCTAAAAAACGTAAGTTCACTGTGACAAAAGGAAACAAAACATTTTTTAAACTAAACCATCAAAAATCAGAGATTAAATAGTCAGAATGCTGGGATGTATAGGAGTAGCAGAGGCAGCGCTGATAGCAGGAGGGGTGAGCAGTGCCTATTTTACATACAATTTACCTATTTAATTTACCTATGTAATTGTCCCTTTATGCAAGGTTACTAATGTCCTTTTCTTTTTTTTTTTTACTAGGTAGATGGGGAAACTGCTGAAACCCTTGAACCCAAACTTGGTTTGGGTGTCTCCCCTTCATAAGTAAAATGTTTGTTCATGAAGAAGCTCTGTACCAAAACTGGCTCACACCCCGTTGCCCTCCTGCCCTGTTTTAACCTAGGTCACATCAAAAATTAATACATTAGTGCATAATTTCCATCATACAGCTCACATATGATACAATGTGCATAACATGCGCTTTCTGTGCCATGGGAGGGGGCCATCCCCACCATGTCCCCCCCCCCGATCCTGAATCTGGTTTGTGTAGCTCCCCTTCAAAACAGTTAGTTCATAAGGAAACTCTAGACTCAAAATGGTACTTTTATTGATCTTGTAATAATGGCAAGCTACACCCCTATCTACATGCCAAGGTGGGCAGAGGGGGGGGGGGTGATGGGGGAATAGCGTGGGTTAGGGTTACACCCCAGGGCCTTCCTGTCGTATTTTAACACATGTATCAACATCTTTGAACATAATTTCCATCATGCATCACACATATACGATACAAATGTGCATAAAATCCACATTTCTATACCATAGGGGGGGGGGGGGGTCATCCCCACCATGCCCCCTGACCCTGATCCCGAATTTGGTTTGGGTGGCTCCCCTTCTAAAACCAAAAGTTAGTCCATAAAGAAGCTCTCTATCAAAAATGGTGCTTTTATCCACTTTGTAACGGTACTGAGTCCATAAAATTGACGCTAAGCCACCCACTAGTTACCCCCACCATGTTCCCCACCCCCCTGACCCTGACCCCGAACCCAGTTTGGGTGGCTCCCCTTCTGAAATCAAAAGTTAGTCCATAAGGAAGCTCTGTACCAAAAATGGTGCTTTTATCCGCCGTGTAACGGTAATCCAAAAAATTGACGTTAAGCCACCCTACTAGTATTAATCATGTAGTATATAAGTATATAGTATAGTACTGTTATCATCATTATTTCTGCCATTAAGGAAGGCAGTAGAGACTCTTCATGCAGCATTTTGAAATGTGAGTACTCACCAGATAAAATGTCACCTGTCAATGCACCAGCACCGACAACGACAGAGTTCATGGCAAGGGCCGATGGGATATTTCTTTCATTCTTAACGGTTACTTTCATCATAGCATGAGGAACAGAATCCATTAAGAACATAACGAACCCTTGCGAGCACGCTGTGAAACTCAGGAAAATGTAGCTCCGACTCACGGGATCGCAGAAAAATATGACGGCGCAGAAAAGCCCCGAATAGCCAAAAATTTTGGCGGTATCGTGATTAAAGTGTATCAACAGCAAATATAACAACTTGCCGAAGATGCCGCTCACGCCAGCCATAGTCGATAAGAAGACCGCTTGCGATCGAGAGATTCCCAGCCATTCAGCATGCGGTACCAGAAATAGCATCCAGGCGTATAAAACGTACGATTCTAAAAATATAGCTGGAATACTTAGTGTATAGAGGGGTTCTTTGACTAATAGAGAACTTTTAATAAAGTTTGCAAATAATTTCCATGAGATTGTTCGTAATCCGTGGTCTCTTTTCGTTTCCAGTTTCATTTTTCTAGTTTCGGAGAGCAAATCCTTTCGATCTTCTGATGGGTCCCACGGGTCCTTACTCCGTGATACCTCTCGTGGTCGAATCGCCATCCCACACACAATGGCGTGAGAGCAGAACGCGCCGAGTATAACGAAAGCACCGTTGTAGCCGTAGGCCTCTAATGAGCGTTCCACAATCACAGGCATAGTGAAGGCACCGGCTGTGGATCCAAATATGGCCACGGTGTTGTGGAAGATGAAAGTTTTCGGAAAATAGTCAATAAGTTCAACAGAGATCGTGAAAAACGTTGTCGCCATTCCAAAACCTTTTCGGAAATAAAATATTGAAGTATTGTAAGGCCAAGTTAAAATGAATACTAGTTTATTATTCCTGAGAGCTCTCTCCTTTTTTGTCCCATCTCCCTCTTTGTGATATTTTATAATTCATTTTTAGAAATTCAATTAATGCCTGAAAAATTAATGAAACTGTCAATTCCTCTCTAAGTGCCATATATCATGACGTTGGCGTTTATAGAATACCCAAAACTCCCTGACTTTACACCTTTGTTTTAGTTTTACAGCTGAGCGCTCACTTCCCCGCGTTTTCAGCCAATTCTAAAAACTCGTCATCTACAGTCATCTTCATTCTTCTTTCCCACCTCTCTTTCCCTCTATTTTTCCTTTCAGGGCAATGCTCTCCACTATCCTTGCGAAGGACATGGCGTCACTTATTGACCAACCAAAACAACATGCAGATCAGATTGTACTGTATTATTTTGAAAGATACAAAAGCTTCTCATTTTTGTTTCATACCTGTTAATGTTAAAATAATTCCGATGAACACAATGCCGCGTACAAGAGGAACACACGTTAATGATACGGCGCATAGTAGCCCACCGAACATGCTGAGGGCACGGGGTTGAACTAAATTCATCATCAACTTGACAGCTGGAGCTTAAAAGAAGAGTAGAATGAACGAAACTTCTCTGTAAGTACCATATTATATAGAACAAAGAACAAAATAAATGAAATGTGTCGTGATTACGTGATAAAGGGCGTCATAAACACCCACTGGGTTCCCTCTGACCAGCCGATCCACAAAGAGTTATATGTGGAGGTTTTAAGAAGGTTCAGGAAGAAATTAGAAAAGGTCTTCCCATTGGGTCCGCAGCACCAGTCCACGATTCCATTCTGGTGACCAACCACCTGACCGAGATGGGTTTAAAAACTGCCTCCCCATCCTCCCTACAATCTAGACGTTGTTCCCTGTAACATGTTTCGCTGTAACCCAAGCTCCAGGAAAACCATATGGACAGGCTTGAGAAGATGAAGGACGAAGACTTCCAGGGATCCTTAAAATGGTGGATTTTCGATATTGGATAAGACTTCGGCTTCCCGACCTAGAGGTCCGCGATTCGAGTCCACTGCGGTTGCGTCCTTGGGTAAAGCACTTTATCCCCATTACCCCGTCCCTCGGATATACGTAAAGCCGGAGGTCCTGTGTTGAGACAGAAACCCCTCAGCAGGTAAAACAACCCAAGCACTTCATCGAAAAAGAAGGGTGTAAGCCCGGCGTTGTAGTCACATATCTAAAGGCATATCGGTTCATGGGGCTGGATGCCGATGGGTAATAGTGATTAAGATCGCCTTTCTAGTCCTTGTCATCTGTAATATTACTACTACTACTACTACGACTACTACTACTACTACTACTACTACTACTACATGTACTACTACTACTACTACTACTACTACTCTTACGACTACTACTCCTACTGCTACTACTACTACTACGACTACTGCTACTACTACTTCTACTGCTACTACTACTGCTACTACTACTACTACTACTACTACTACTAATAATAATAATGCAACTGCACTCAAGTCACAGGATTCTATTTTTGAAGCGGATTTGTTTGAAGTTTAGTTTTTACTTTTTGTTAAAATGAAAATCTTTTTTCCGGAATGCCCTTTCGTACAAGTTTTTTTCATTTTTTTTTGGCACATTCTTATAGGGTCTTTTCCTTTCCGATTCCCTTGTTTATCCAAATAGACTACTTTGTGAAAGATTGACAAAAAAATTGTCTGATCGACCAAAACTATACTTGTGCTTTAAAGCCAGGTAGTACGGGTTACTGTTTTATACTTAAATTGAAATGCCAATTAACTACTAGCATTGATAATGACCCACAAAGATTCTCGCAGAACACATTAAGGTACTGTATAAATGTGATTTCTCTGTAGCCCACCTTTATTTTAATTCAAATGAATAGGCCTAACTGTAAATTAAACGTTATAAGGCCAATCATTTTATTATTATTGTACCATAATCATTATATGAGTCGTTATATGAGTCGTTATTAGTTACCGGTGTGATGGCCAAGTGGGATAGAGCGTCCGCCTCACGTCCCGAAAATCGCGGTTCGAACCCCGACCGGGTCATACCAAAGACTTAAAAAAAAAATGGTATCTTCTGCTTTCTAGCCAGGCGCTCTGTATTTTAGAACAGAGAAGGGTAATAATAGCAATTATGTTATGAAGGGCCCGCTGGGAGAACAGTCTGTTTGAATGAAGTGGCTACCCTGTCTAAATAAAAAAAAAATCATTATTATTATAACTCAAACGTACCCGAGAAATACATGACCGCGGCCGGTAAGCTACAGACGAACGCCGTGGTCGTGTAGTCGGAGTCGTTGCGAATGACCATATCGCGAATGAGCACTCCAAATGATTTCGAAATTCCGGCTTCAAGGAAAAGGATCACGAATTTACTCAAGAGTATTGCGTATCTCCACGGGTCTGATGAATCTTCTGACACATTCCATGTTGGTGCCATTTCAAAAAAATATGTCCGGTTTTTTCTATTGCAAAATTATCAGAAACAGAAGCAGCTTCTACAGATTCGGTCTTTCACCACTCCGACGATGAGGAAAAGAAAAGTGCACATGTGACTTTCGATTAAGTGGACGTGGACGTCGTTCACGTCGATTGGCGTGATACGTGGACGCGTTTACTGCTCAAGGCGGTGATTGTTGAAGTCCATTTCGATCCAAGTCGACGTGATTTCAATAGCTATCTATTTACAAACATAATCCAAAGGTTGATCTTAACCTGAAAGCAATTGCCTTGCCAGAGGCTTGCCAGACGTAGCAACTAGTCATGTATGCAGACTGGATTCCAAGTAGTGTAGTTCATTCATTAATAGCAAGTTAATACCTCGTATACCGTGTGCCCTGAAAAGAAATATCCATAAATTTTAATCACTTAGTAAACGAGTCCATTTATTCTTGGCTTAGATATGATATTACAAGTGTACGACGAGGTACTGAATCAAGGCCGAAATCGCTCTCACGCTGCTGCCACAGGTGAATGAGTCTTTCGATCTGTTGCCTGCGCCATTCAAAATTAATAATGGTTGGTTACTGCTTTACCATTTTTTCAAGTTTTCACGCTGTCCGCTTGATGAACCGTGATAAACTTCTCCCAACAATGCTAGAACGCTTGGATTTGTGTGGATAGTAGGTCACGCAGTGAACTACCCAAAGCAATTCCAAAATGCCACTGCGATCCGAAGTCACCTGGTGCCAAATCGGTGGAGTATGGTGGGTGTAGAATGAAGACGAACCCACAGTCACCCGGACTTAAGCCATTCCAATGACGGACTTTAGAAGACAGGCGTTATCTTGAAGGAACTGGATAAATTTTGGCAACATCTGCTGTTGTTTCTTCCTTATAACTTGACTGTCTTGGCTCATCTAGGTCTTTTTTTGTAACTGTTCAATGTATTTTGGTCTCAATGGAATATAAAGTACACTGTATAGGCCTAATATTACTATACATAGGACATAACCTGACGAGAATGTCTTTTATTCTGCAACTATTTAAATCACCTAAATATACTCCCAAAATCTCAATTGTCTTTGAGATGAGAATAGGGTCTGCTTTTCAGCTCGTGTATTTTTGAAGGAGTGAGGGGGAGTGAGAGGGATGAAGAGGAGTGGGAAGGATGGGTTTAAGGGTGGGGTGGTGATTTTCACCCATTTAGGTTGGTCTAAGGGGTTACGCGCGTTCAATCGTAATCGCATAATCCCTGTGGTCTCCCAGGCAGGGATGGTGATCGCTGTTTCAGCTCTGAATTCATGCCATGTACCCTGGGTAAGTTGCTCCTTTCATAGAAAGAGTACTTTATCCTCTTTGTACGGAATTCCTATTGTTATGTTCACTAAATTTGGGTCTACTACATTGGGGTATCATATTGGATCCGATGCATTTTTTTCTCTTTTGAAGTACTAAAATAATGTAACGCAATATATCTCACAATCAAGTGGAGTCGGGCTGGTCATCTAGCCAGAAGGGAAGACACCAGAAGATGTAGGCAAAGTACGAGGTGGATGGATGATATCAGAGAATATGGCAGCGTGACATGGAAACGAATGGTACAGGATATAGATTGAAATAGAGATTTGAAGTGAATACATGTATTAACTTTATAAAGAAAATGACTATGCAATTTTTCCTCTTGCCCTCCCCCATTTGTTTAAGTCTGGGGCCTAATGGTACCACCCTTTTAACTGTCATGAGGAAGTTACTTTTTTTTAGCAGAAGTTTCTGCATTTATTGACAAATCAAAATATAAATTCGTATACGTAAATATCATAGAACATAATCAATATACAATGTATATTATACATACAATGTGACAATATAATTATGATGAAAACAAAATATAGACATAATTTACGCTAGGGAGACATAAAAGGAAGTACTTACGATAAATGCAGGGGCCAGCTATGATAAGCAAGAATGCTTGAGTCGATAGCAGGCCGGGGGGGGGGGGGGGGGGCTACATGAAACCGTAGTATGCTAGTCTGTATTGTAGAAAGGGTGTCACGTATAGAAATTTGCGTGTGTTTTATAATGAATATACATATTTTAATGAAGCTTTGAAAGAATATAGAGAGGCAGAGTGTTTGATATTATCGGGTAGATCATTCCAAACATCAGGACCATGGTGTCTTATTGATTTATGGGCTAGTAGTATTTTGGGGTTAGTTAAATGGAGGTCGGATGAGTGTCGCGTTGGATATGAATGAATATCTCTATTGTACACAAAAATATTACGAAAGGGGATTGGTATAGTATTAGTAGAGAATTTATACATAAATATTACAGTTTGAAATGTATGTATATCGATAATTTTCAAGGTCTTTAAATTATGAAATATGGGATCAGTATGGGCTATGTAATGTGAATGAGTACAAATGCGGAGTGCTTTCTTTTGGAGGTGTACTATCGTTTCTATTTTCGTCCTATTACTATTCCCCCACAGTATGTTACAGTATGATATACAGGACAAAATGAATGAATTATAGATCATTAATAGAGATTTCTGTGAGAGATAATATTTTAATCTATATTCACAGTTATGAGGGCATCAACATAAAATATAACTTGGCCGTACAACTTCTGGACCTACGAACGATAATGCTTTAGTTTGGGCCTTTGGGGACTTTGCCCCCGGGTCTCTTGGGGTTCAGGTGTATCATTTCAGGTACCGTGAGGTCACTTCCCCATAATAATATTTACCGGTACGTTCGATCTACACCTAATCATGCGTCTACAAGAAGCCCCCCCCCCCCAGCTCTTGTCCCCCAAATGGGGCCTCCCGGAGCATTGTTACGAGAACCAATGATTCGTCATCAATTGATATCTCCACACAAAATGACTCGGCTAAACTACTTTTGTACTTTCTGGATCTAGAGATGATGATGTTTAAAAATGAACTTACATGTATGTTGTTTGGACACTTGGGGCAGCCTAACGTAAGCTAGTGGTATAACTTTTGAAGTTCTAAATTCCCGATCGCAACAATGATGAATAAATTCGCAATTATTTTGGTTCCCATCGGAAAAAAACAGTCGACTCCTAAACCTGGGTTTCACTGTCTTTACCTTTAATTACATCAAATATAATTCATTATTAAGGACCTGGTCGGAATTACGACACGTTGCAAATATTGATGACTGTACACATCAGTAATTTATTCAAATGTTATTCATCTCACTAGATAGTTGATATAAACATGTACACACAATTCGTATACGACAGCACCATTGTAACATTTTACTTACACTTATATACTGAAAATTTACACACCATTTTTATAAACATTTGTAGGAATGAACACAATTCAGGGCAGTAGTCGATAGTGATATGGACGTCAAGTTAATCACATAAAATAAAACATGGCTTCTGCGTGTACTATTACATGTAAAATCTTAATTTTGGATAATATTGCTAATACAATTTTAAACAAACCGTTGCAAATGAAAGTAAAGTAGTCTAATTACAGGTAGTAAATAAGCAACGGCATGCATTGTAAAATATGTTGGAAGACAAATTGACATGGGATCTATTAATTTCATGTACAGCCATTCCGTGTAAGTGTCACGCGAGTCACGCATGCTGTATGTCACACAAGTCACAAGCCAGGATATAGATCAATACCGAGAAAATAAGTGAATCTGATTGCTTTACCTGATCACGTAAAGCAATCGTCTATATCCTGGCTTGTGACTCGTGACATACAGCATGCGCGACTCGCGTGATACTTACACAGAATGGCTGTGCATAGTTCACGCAGATGATTCAGAAGTAATTCAAAAGCTGCCCCAAAAGCGATACTCCTTAATTGTTCTCAAAATTTATCCATGTTAACAAAAGTGTTTTAATTTTCAGAAACAACAAACTCAGAATTTGTCATTCACTATCATGAAACTACCGCAACACTCCTAGAAAAAAAAGGTACTGATTAGAACCTCTCCTTGTCCCGTATTTGGAACCTTTTAAGGTTCTTCAAAGAAGCAGAAAAGGGTTCTAAATGATTCTTTAGAACCATTTTTGGTTCTACAAGGAACCATTTGGGGTTCTTTATACACCCTTTGGGGTTCTTGATGGTATAAAGAACCCTTCACAAAAATAGAAGGGTTCTTTAAACTATCGAGAACCCCTGGGGTTGTAAAAAGAACCCTAAAGGGTTCCTTGTAGAACCTTTTCTGCTTCTTTGAAGAACCTTAAAAGGTTCCAAATACGGGACAGGGAGAGGTTCTAATCAGCACTTTTTTTTCTAAGAGTGAAAGATGGATCAATATTCGTTGGAAGGGTCTGTTTGAAGTCCGGGTTTGAAGAAATGTTGCCCTGTCACATAATATATATGACACTTGCACTTTCGGTCTGTGGTCACACGCTCCGTAAGAGTAAAAGTGGAATGAAACCCAGACATCTTCCTACATTCAGTGAATACAGAACAATAAAACAAATAGTGAAAGTTTGAGCAAAATGTTGATTGAAACGTAAATTGTGATTGCTCAAAGTGTATTTAATCCTCATATTATGGGGAATTCTTAAATTGGTAGTTCTTTCATTTTTTAGATGAAAGTGGGGGAGAAGTCTCCATTGGTTCGCACACAAATTTTAGCTTGTTGTCATTTTTATTTTCCGCTTGCTTGTCTTACATGTATGTCCCAGCAAAAATGATTCTACACGCTTTTGTGAAAGAATTTGGTTACCTCCTGAAATATGTATGTACATTTGTGAAAAGTGGTGTACAAATCCAATGGGTAGTTCTTCACACTTTCATCGCAAAGAGTGGTAGAGTTGCCAATTTAAGAATCCTCCATAATATGGATTACATAAATTTGAAACATTCACAACTCTTGAAAGGTTAGGCCACAACATTTGCTCAAGCTTTCACTATTTTCTTTCTTTTATTGTTCTCCATTCTATGAATGCAGTTAGATGGTTGGGTTTCATTTTAATTTTAATACCTAAACCATCGCCCCCCTTTAAATAACAACGCAGATCCAACCTAGATAATAATATGTTAAAAATACATGCAGAATAATACATTAAACCTGATTGCAATATGTAATTCACACGTAATATATGTCATATCATAAATTGAATTATTGCACATAAGTCATCATTTGTATCATCAAACACATCACCATTTTATGAGGTATATGTGAATAGAATGAAGTCTTTCTACAATTTTTCTATGATTTCCTTGATCGTATAGCCGTGTAGGGGCCTATACATTATTAAAGCTAAAATCACATAACACGAAACAAACACCATTTTCATTGTGATGAATATACACGTTATAAATGTACTCATGTGTTTTGTTTATCAGATCATGCATTAACAAATAGGGATTAAAATGGATTACATTTTTACTATTTTACACGATATCCACCTCTATTAAAGTGCCAAAATGTTACGTCAATCTTCCTAAGAAATATTCTTTAAGATGTTCTCACACAGGCCCAACAACTGGGATTTTTGAGGTAGCGGTGTTTTGGCTTTTATGACACAGAGTTATCTCCACACAAACACTACCGAGCAGACATCAGACACTAGCAAGTCTTGTCATTCGATGTGATAGAACCGATATTTGACCAATGATTTTTTTTTTTCAAATCCAAACACAATTTTATTTTCTAGAACACATTTATTCAGGATACAAGATCAGTAGAAAACTGTTATACATTATGGTCCGGATTACAATAACAATTTATTAACCTAACACATATTTTACATTGTATAAAAGCAGCTTTATTGCAAACATACATATAATAAGACAATTCAAAATGGAAACTTATATCAGAAAACCTCAATGTTACGTAAACAATATGGTAACTTGAACACGAATATATCGAGATGAAGTAAAGGTCAAAATTTGCATCTGCTTCATCATCAACACACCCGAGTGTGTCACCGAAGCGATTACCTCGAGGAGAACTTTGTGTGTTGTCCCAAACCCCGAAACTATTCGGGGATGTCTCGGTGTAATATTAGGTGAGAACTCGCTGTGTTGTCATACCAAGTATATATCAACGGTCCATCACATCACGCTACTACTTCTTGTCACTGTTAACTTAAGCGATGGGCCACCGTGTGTGTGGTTCTGATTCCCCTATGAGGGTACTGTTGAAGACGTAAAATTTATAGTAGAAATGATGTCCCCCATTGTTTCTTCATGATTCATACCCATTCAAACCATTGAAATGTAATATGATTCGAGATAGAGATTTATATAATTTGTGATATTTCCAATAATTCATGGAATTGCCCTTATAATGAATACACTTCAGTACTTGGAATCCAACTTGCATAGTTGTTTTGTCGGGCAAGTATTGGGCAAGCTTTCAGGTTGTCAAGGACAACCTTTGTTTAAAGGATATGCATAAAATTTGATTATGTTAGTAAATCAGTCTATTATTTTTCACATAATCTTTCCAATACTGACATTTTTGTGTGTGTACACAATACGCATTTGTTTTGATTTTATGGCGGCACATAAACAGCAAATTTACTGCTCTTTGGTCAGTCAATAAAGAATATTAACAGCAACGAAGTACAATAAATACAAAACACACATGCACAAAATATACAACTGAAACATGCGTAAATAGTACAAAAAAGGCATATTAAAACGAAAAGTAATTAAAAATGCGAACATAGAAAACATATAAATCAATAGTAATAAAATGTAATCAACTACCGAAAAATCTTATTCAGTGAATCGCTGAAACTTCCAACTGAAATATAATTCCACAATTTGCCCCCCCCCCCAAAAAAAAGCCAACTTTGTTTCAACTGCGTTTTCTAATTTGTGTAACATGAAATTGCAATCAACAGTTGTTCTACCTGTATTTTTTTATTAGGTATATCGTCGGTCGTATACCCCCACATGACCTTAAAGACACTATTTAATTTTGTGTAAGCCCGATTATAGAAATATGGGCAATTCCATAAAATAATCAACTTTTGTACGTCCGACCCCCCATTTTTCTCCACTCTTTAATGCTTCATTTCCACAATCTGCTCAAGCCATGATAATTTAAGAGCACTATAACCCTTTAAGAACAAGAAATCAAAGAAATCATTTCCGGAAGGTCCCACATATAGGGGGTCGGACGTACATATTTTATGGAATTGCCCATATGAAACTTTGATAGCTGGCCTTTATGATTGTGCTCGAATTGAAAAACAAACTCCTTAGAACACAAAACTTTAAAAAATGAAAGGAAATTGTACTTTTGCAAAACAGTGGTCGACTTTCACATAGGCATCGGAGCGAAAATATCTTGCTTATAAATCCCACAAGATTTAAAATGGTTAAACGTTTTGGGTCACCAACATCAGCAACAGATAGAGAAATCGAAGTGACATAATTTGGAAGGTGTCAATTTGGATGTCCTCACGGTCGCATTCTACAGGAAAACATGCATGCAGTATCAGATACGATTATGTTAAAGGCTGTTTTTTCACATTTAATAATTTCCGCTCAGATTTTGATCCAACAAAAAGTATGTTCATAAAAATGCAATGTTCAAACTTTGATATTCATACGTGATAAAGTTTTTTAAAATACATGTATAAATCATTTGAACTTGGGCCAGTGCTCAAGTTGCATTTCGTAACGTTAGGCCTACTTTACGCTGACACTGAATTTGGTAAAGTCCAACCGTAACAAAGATTGCTTGACAATCGTTCAACTCCAACTGCACTGGTTTGAGTTTCTGGCCTTGCAAGCTTTGATCACCAGGTATTCAGTTTTCACTAGATGTTACACGAATCAGGTCTAACAATCATAGTTTAGAGGCCGTATACAATTTTAATTCAGTGAGCGACGGTACGTCACTGCAATCTGTTTAAATTTCATCGGCACTTATTTTCACGAATCCTGACTTATAGGCTTTTGTGAGAGATGAAGATTTTTATGTGAACCTGGACATCATATATGATTTTAGCTCTCTGGACGATGCGTTCATTTCAGGCCCAGAGTTCAGGGTGTGCCAATGATGGACACAATGTTTAAGTACATTGTAGAAAATGACTTTAATCGATATTCAATAACAGACACAATGACATAAACAGTTACTAAAACTACAGAGGATACAACAGTTTGTACTTTGGCAAGAATCCATTCAAATGTATAACATCGGTTAGATGTATGAGGCAGATCTAAGTCCGAGTTTCCGCGGTAGAGTCGTTATTTGCTATTGGATCTGGGGAAGTGCCCAGAAGTTTATTACCACTAACGGAGTCGTACGTTGGTGGTGATTCGGTCGGTTGCGGTGACGGAGGGATGTACTCGGGTGGAGGCGTGGGGACCGGATCCACTTGCACCGTTACCCTGTCCGCAGACGGTGAATAGGTTGCGGTAGAAGTAACGGCGCCGCTAGTTGAGGTTTCCGCCTGTGGTTTCCGTGCCCCATGGTAGCAGCAGCAGATCATAAGTAACATCGGGAACCCAACAGCCAGAGCGATTAGAACGATTTCCCAAACTTCCATGCCGCCTACGTAAACCGTGTTATCAGTATAATCGGGATATTCTCTTGAGATATCTACATGGATCAATGAATCAAACACATGAAAATCATCGAGAGTATGTTCATGTCTGATGTTGCTGATATAGGCCTACATCACGGTGTATGGGGGTTGCACTGACAAATGAATGGACAAGCCCCCCCCCCCCAAAAAAAAAAATAGATGTCTTTAGCCACAAAAACGAAGAAGCGTATGATTTGATAATTGATTTCCATTCAGAAAGAGAAGGGCATTTCCATGTCCTTATTATGGAATAATATACACAGCCGATTCAAAAGCCGAATCAAACATGGGTAGCGAACGTTTTCGCAACCTCACTCCAAACAAACCTCTTGCAAACAGATAGGTTGTCCTATGGCATTGGAATTTGGGTCAGTATTACTGGTTCCAAAGGGGTGACCCGACATTTGCTCCATCGACAGTTGCGCCAATGACAATATTTCAGAAGACAAACATATCAGTTTCTTAACAATAGAAAACGCTCCTCTTTTGCGCAGAGAAATCCGAGGTACCGCACAGGGCATGCGTCACTGCTCTCACACCGTCCTGTGTATAGGAGGAAGCGACGGACTGCTGTCATTGTTCACATTCACACTCGCAACGCATTTATTATTATTATACACCGCGCTTTTCCACAGATGGCCCCAATGCGCTTACAAGAAGAATTTACACAAGCTTAAAAATGAAGTATACAATTCTAGTATGAAATCATGACCGGTTAGAAAAAGAGAAATGTTTAAGTGCCTTTTGAATGAAGACACAGAATTGTTGATTGTCTGAGTGTTAGAGGGTATACCTATTCAGTATTCGATGCAGTAGTCTATAGTGGATAGTTCCTATCTCTCCAGCAGCTTTCCGTGTGATATGTTATATTGTAAGCTTGGAGTGGATCGCTGGAACATCCGTTACGTCTCCTGCGAGAGGTGTAAATGGTCAGGCATCACTAGTTAAATATTTGAGCGTGCTGCATTATTAAGGGATTTGATACTAACAAAGTAATTTAAAAATTTCGAGTGTCTTACTGGTAACCAGTGTAAACGAGTCAAGATGAGGTTTTGGAGTGGAATTCTCGGATACCTGTATAATTAGACGAGCGCAGCCCAATTTGAAGCCGTTGAATTCGATCTAATTGGTTAACAGGGATAGTGGAAAGAAGGCCATTACAGTAATCTAAACGGGACAGAACTAGAGAACGGATTGCGTTGTTACAAGCTGGTTGAGTAATATATCTTCGAATTCGAGAAATGTTCCTTAAATGAAAAGTTACAGTAGTACATATTTGAGAAACACGGTCCGTCATCGACATATCTGTATCAAAAATGACACTAAGATTTTTAACAGTAACAGAAGGGCTTATGGATGTATCACCAACTTTTAACTTCATATCTGGCAGATTGCGAAGACTATGGGGAGAGGCTGCAACAAAGAATTCTGTCTTTGAGTCGTTCAACTTTAATTTGTTAACTATCATCCAATTTGTAATATCATCAATGCAATTCTGAAGCCTAAACAATGCAACAACTAAATCTCCAGGGATTTTGGGATCGAATGAACGCATAATAATAAAGACTGCGTGCAGCTGGGACTGAGAGAAAATGTTGTTTGTGTGTTTTTTTGGCCAATTCCGCGAGCCTTCTCCTAGCCAATAAAATTAGATTTTTACATTTTTAGAATCCTCAGACTTCCCGCTACACACACCTATCGTCAATATATTTATAGATGGCGCACTTTCATTTTATGAAGCGGCAAAGTCAGAAAAATTGTGAAAAGGGGATCTTCCACGAGATTTTTTTTTTGTACCAAAATGGAAGTCTTTAGAATCAATTCCGCGGGTCATAACATTGACTTCGGTCACATATTTTGATCTAACCTTAAAGAGAAACCTTTGATTATCATAAATCTCGTGTCAATAGTATATAAAGCTTGTACATTTGCTACAATGGCAAAAAATGTGCCAAAACGACGGTTTTAGTTCCACTTTACCATTGTGTTGCAAAACTGTAGACCATGAAGAAAGTAAAAGATCGCTTAGAAATTGATATGGAGATAAAGTAAAGTTGTCATTGTGTTTACAGTTCTGGATAGGGGAAACGGTTAGGTATTGGGTTAGGGTTAGGTTAGGGTTAGGGGTGAGGTTAGGGTTAATGTGTAAAATAATCGTCGGAGCAAATGTCCTGGTAACCTCAAAACTCAACATGGGTGTTATATATTATAGTATATATATATATATACGTTATAAATATATTTTATATATATATGCCCTCGGTATTAAAAAAAAAATATATATATATATAACAACAAATATAAATTATGATCTTCACTTACTACAGCAGCTGTTCGTAGGAAAAGCAAAGACACCTGACTCCCGACTCTTCAGGTACAAGTTGAAGGTCTTTCAACTATGTAGCGCTGAAGAGTGGGAGCAGCTGTCTTGGCTGTTCCACGAAACCAGTGCTGTAGTAATGAAGTAAGACTAAATTTTATATTTGTTTGTTGTACTCCCTATACATATGCGTAGTTGAGCACCTTACCATGGTGTTTTGCATTAACTCATTGTTGGATATATATATAGTAATATACTATATATAATATATATATATATATATAATATATATATTATATATATATATTATATATATGTATTTTAAAATTGTCTGTCGTTGTTTTATCTCGATTACGGCTCCATTACGTTAATCAATCGGCATAATTTTCGGACTTCCGTCCTGACCTGCCAGGTAGTGCAGGAATCTCTCTCGCAATCTGGGTATATAATTTTATTTTAAGGTTCAACCAAATGGTAAATGTCCTACATTCAGAATGTAAAATCGCGATTTTCACATTGCATTTCAAATTTCCTCCCGTAGCAGAGAAACATTTCACCAACACTTTCGCAGTGTAATCATGCAAGTCATGAATATGATGTGTGTGTGTGTGGTTGTGTATGGTGTGTGTGTGTGTGTGTGTGTGTTTGTGTTGTCTCCGCGTTGAGGTTGGGTCATGTTTGATCCAGGAAGAAAAAAAGAGTACTCAAATATATAACATTGAAATGATGTTCATACACAAAGGACAGATTGATGTAATACCTGCTGTGTACGTTAAACCCAGGTGCGCATCACATCAATCCAAATTGAAATTCGACGCGCGCTAACATTCATGGATAATATTTTTACGAGAGGAGGAGGGGATGCATACCAATATATATCACGCATGAATGCTAATGCGGGGCACTGAATGTTTTAATAGAAAAAAAAAATGGATAAAATTCACAAAGATAAAAAATGACCAATTTTGTACGTTTCAACCCATGGGGGTCTGAGCGTTCTTATACCTTGCCAGATTGAAGGGACTCATCTAGTGCTTATTGACTTCTGGGCAGAATTAAGCGCCCTTCGCTTCTAATTGACGAGTTATTGATTGAAATGTGTCGTTACTTAAACTGTATTCGAAGACAGATCCTGGCCGTGGCTCAAATTGCATCAGTGACTGTCTGAAGTCGTTTGGAGTAGCAGGAAACATCGAATGTCGAAGCCATTGGAAATTGAACTCTGAAACAGCCGCGATACTGTAGTTGCAACAGGTTAACTAAAGGAAGTACAAATTCTCATGATGCCTGCTAATTTCCCGTTGCTATGACATATTTACGCGCAGTTGCCCTGAACATTAGCGAGATGTAATGTAACCTGTTTATAACATTGGCAATAGGACTACTGCTGACAAAGGTATCAACCTGTGTTATTTAGATTAAGCTTTAAAGTTCACGTATTCAATACGAGAGTCAAATGAACGTTGAAACAATCACGTTAAATAGAGAAAGACAAGAGCTTGAAACAGCAACTGACGCCAGGTGATTTTGACAAGGAAGGAAATCAAATAGTTAGAAAGAGTTTAAGTATGTTACCGAGCCATCAATCAATCTCGAAGGTAAATTACTTGAGCAAGGGCGTGGATGTAATGTATGTATCTTAATCTATTCTTTACAAC
>JZLH01S0239068.1:11097-26611 GCA_001188425.1 Eucidaris tribuloides | reverse complement strand
GTGTTCTTTGCACTGGAGGGCTTGTGGGTCAGTGTTTCTTGTCAGTGTGTATGGTGTGTGACGATAGTGTTGTTGTTTGTTCAAGTGATTGTTTACGAGTGGGGGTTACTCACCTAGGGCGACACAGTGTTGCTGGATTGGGTTGTTTGCAGTGCTTTATATAGCTTTTTACCATTTTGTATTTTTCTCGGTTCATTCTGGGGGTGGGGGGGGGGGTCGGGGGTCACCCATAAGCTGAAATATTTTGCATTATTAGGGTCAACCTGCCATCAGCCTGGCACTGCCCTTGAATAATGAATAATAATTATGATTTATATTGTATAGTATGATATAATTTGTATTTTTCATGTTGTTTTATTCAATGAATGGCAGGGCCCTTGCGAAAAGCAGTTGGATACAACTGACAAGGCCACCCTGATTAAATAAAACTGCAAATAAATAAATAAATAAATAAATAATGCTCGAAAGAGCTTATATTTTCAAAGTAAATTATGTACAAAAACATATTTCTGTTCTTAGAAATTTGCGTTAATATAGTCTCTGAAACAGTCTACTTGACAGTGTAATTTCTTGACGCAATTTTGAAGGAATGTCATGTCGGGTCCGTTTCATGCGTAAGTCGTACCACCAAAGTTGACCGCTCCGCCTTTTCCGTTTCACAGTCCGGAACCAGATATCGTGGCACGGAACGAACGGTTATGTCGTCACCCTCGTTTTGCGCGACGCTGTTTCGCACCGGACGTCCGGTCGATGATGACGTCACATTTCCGGTATTCCCATTAGGCCTTGATGTGATGTTGTCCTCTACAATGTAGTCGTTCGTCTTGTTAGTTGACGTCGCAGCGTCTGCAGCCATCGGGTATCGGGCGGACGTTGGCGGGGGAGGTAGGGGTGGTAACGGCGGGTGTGGAAGCCGTTTCCATTTACGTCCGCACCCGATGACGAAACATCCGAAGAGCGAAATGGCCACGAGAACGATGACGTATGAAAGCATGAGCATACCTGTAAAAAGATTAGGAGAATTAAATTTCCAAACAGATTTGGGTAAACATCAGTCATTTCCTCTTTCAGTTAACTTGTAGGTACTAATCATGCGCAATAATGAACAGGTCACACATACATGTAGTTTCTTACAGTCCACAAGATCGAAAATTGATAGTGCTATAATACAATTACAAGTGGTAGGGATATTGATAGTTTCGTTTATAAAAGTTGTATTTATAAACATTTCAAAGCCATTCCTTTCCGTCACTGCTGCCTAACTTCACTGAGCTGCTGCAAGCATGAATATCGATATCGGGGGTCGGGGACGACTGCGGTCAAGTTCAGCTAACTTATTTTGTTAGAGTACCATAGTCAGAAAAAACGTAAATATACTGGGGTTGCACTGGGTGCAGGTGCAACCCCCCCCCCCCCCTCCCGCCATGGCAGAGGAGTTCCGCCCCTGGTAAGCAAAACGAAATTTGCACCCCTTTTTCTATTTTCAACGGCCGCTATTCTAAACTTTATAGTTCCACCTCCCCAAGATATGCACTTCCCCATGCCCAAACCAGCTTACGCCCTTGTATACACCCTCCCTTGCTAAAAGTATTGCAACATACACTAAAACGTCATAATGTTAGGCTATATTTTTGCTCCCTATAGGGGTGGGGTGTTTAATTCACCCTTGCATCGTAATTCAGTTTCATATTTCCCGTGAAAGAGTTTTGATGGTTTGGAATGACAAAATGAAAATGGCAATATGTTACTCTGAAGCGGTTTCAGAAAGAAGACCACACCCAGAGAAGAAGAAAGCGTCTCTAGTATGTGAGGAGACCGCTACTAAATAAAGATTGTGGCCTTCGCTCCACATCATTATAATCCAATGTAAAGAAAAGTCACATGACAGTAAATTTTAGGATGTTTGCAATAGTAAACCGCGGCCTTTAGAATTGAGAAAAAATAAGAAATTATAACTTGAACAGGTCCGATTGTCTAAAATATGGGGTGTAAATAGAATATGAGATGCAAGAAAAAATAAGTTTACTTAATGTATCATTATTTTGATAGAGCGTTAGTCAAAGTTTATTTTGAACATGTTTTTAATCAAACGCTCCATTGCTTCCGCACAATAAGCCTTTGTTTTAGGGTTCCGTTTTTCTGGGATGCACTGTATAGCCCATACACATTTTTTTTTTTACATAAAACGAATACTTAAAGGGATCGTAATCCATGTACGTTCAATACCATCCGCTCACCCCTTTTGTAAGGCAGTGGGTAACACTGAATTCTAAACTGCATAGTGTAGAGTTCATTGGTGCGTAACAACAATCGTGGAGCTGCGAAACGAATTGCCGTTGAGGGTAGGGCCGTTGTAAGTTGGGCTCAGTTCGCCTTTCTTCGGGTGAATGCGTGCTGCATAGGGAATTGCACACAATTCGTACGCGCTCGTTTTCAAAAAAAAATACATGTATGGGCATTCCCGAATATTACCCGAGCCAGGCCACCTCCAAAACATCACGATATGCGACTTTTTGGCCCCTTCCCCACTTACTTCCGCTCGATGGTGTTGTAGCCAGAAGTGGTGAGATTTGCTTGATGCGTGTGACAGCGCGTAACGTCAGGCTGCCATCGGTAGAATGCTGTATGCCGGAAACAAGAGTCCTGCCGACTCGGTCTATCAAACCAGGCTCGACTGCATTGTTGGTCAGCTGTTACAATAAGAACATTCATATTTTTTCCTTGACAAAAGCATTTATTCTTAATGACATTCACGACACAGACAGATCCCTTCTTGAAATATGAGAACGACTTATTTCTCAGAATGTTATGTACTCTGTTTCCATTGGTGTATCTAACAGAGCGTTGAAGTAAACCATTTGAATGCGGTTGCTTATTTACCAGTGGTTCGGACGGAAGAGCAATAACGGGAGCGATACGCGGTGGTTCAGACGGATTATGCAAATTTTATATACAAAATTGTGTTTCGTATGGATATATGATATGTATGAACGCTGTTTCAGATGAACGTCAGATGGAAAACTTTCCAAGGTGTAAATCACTTGCATATTACAAGATGGACAGGACAATACTGCCCCCCCCCTGACAAAAGGGCATAACTGACATTTTTTTTTTCAAAATTGAGTTATATAGTGTCGGGGACTCAGTACATCATGTTTAACATGCAGAACAACAAAAATATTAATTAGAAGTGTCCCTTTGTCTCATAATCCGCTTGTTAAAATGACACTGAATAGGGCTTTACGTGTTGAACAAAATACATTTTGCTCGATATCTCCAAAACACCAAAATGTCAGTTATGCCCTTTTGTCATGGGGGGGGGGGGGACAGAATATATGACTTTGTATTTACAATTTTTCAATCATAGATGTTTACACTCTTGAAAGCACAATATCTGCATGATCACTTATGATAATCTTATATCAGGAAAAAAAAATCATGACTTTCATGCCGACAACTACATCTGAACTACATCTGAAAATTTCACCTGTCACAATGGAAAGTCGACCTTATTTGCTTTTCATTACGTTTCGCTAATGTCTGTAAATTTTGGAAAGCCGGTGTCTGGATGTTTATAGGCTACGAAGAAATTTACGCTGATACAACCTATCACGGATTCCGGACCCCGAATTACAGTACCCTCGTCACCATTGAAATATATTCACTGATCTATAGGTTTCCCGGCCATTGTCGTCATTCTTTTTTATTTCGTCGACTTTCCTTTCAGTTCCCTCTCGTGAAGAGCAGAGCGTGTAAACGCTATATTCCGTTTAGTCAATTGCCTTTTAAATCCGATTTTGGTAGCATGTCTTAAATATTTTCAATTCAGAATGGTCAATTTGTCATTATAATTCTTCCCGGCTATTGGACGACCGACAGATGTTAAAAGCAAAGCCGTCTTTAAGAAAATTCAATAAATTTTCATCAAAATTGGTCCCATGGTAATGCCTTGAATATATTGAATAGACGAAACTAAACGAAATTCTTTCAAAACTGGTTAAAAATAGACGAAATTGTTTTTGCGTTCAAGTGCTCACTGACTTTGACCGACGAATTGATATTATAATTGACGAAACTGCGCGAAAACAATGTTAAACATATTGGAAATGTTGTTAAACTGGTTGACAAAAGAGGAAGTTAGACTTTGTATTCTCATCACCTTGGCATCTCAGGACAAATCTGAAATGACAATTTTCATTGTTGTATGAAAACAGTTTGAAAATGGACGAGAAAACCTACATTAAATTGGTAAAACTGTTAATGTAACACAAAACATCAAAACTACAGGAGTGAAAAAACAGGTTTTGTTATCATACCAATGTAACGTCGATTGTATTGAGTGCCTCGATATCTCTTTCACATAACATGACGACTGATGCCTGCTCAGCCGCCGCGTGGATCTCGGGTAGTTCTTTCAAGTCATTGCAAACGGCATCGATAGTTACACCCTGTACAGAAGACGTCAGATTGGAACTTTTGACTTTGCTGTTGTGAATGCTGGTTCACGTGATAAAAAAATCAACATTGTACGTGAAGCTCTTAAACCTGGGAATGTTTGTGTTCATGCTACATACTCTATGCAGTGTTTTCGGGCACGTTAAGCGATAGAGCATTAGTATTTAACGCTATATTGTCAGGCCATTAATATTAATACAACTTCGGGACGATTATCTTAATTTGTAAGTTTTGTTCTTTTTGTTTGTTTGCTTGTTTGTTTGTTCGGAGCAGATAACAGAAATTATATCAACGAGCCACTCTTTTTTTTTTGGGGGGGGGGGGGTGAGCTTACTTATTGTTTGAGGAGACTGCGTATAACGAGCTTTGTTTTTAGCAGTCTCCTCCATTTTCAACTTCTTATTAGCTTTCAAATGGTCATGTATTTACTTTTCCGTATTGTAATTTCCTCTCGTGACTTGTTGTTCCAAAAATAGAAATATATTTCAATGTAAATTATTTTTTAGATTTAGTATTAATTAAATATTGGCCAAGTACATAAACAGCCTGTGTAATTATTATTTTGTACGACACATTATATTGTAAATGAATTATTTTTTTAGTCAAAGTTGAAAACGAAATAAAATAAATGAACAAAATGAATGAATGAATGAATTATTGTAAGTTGAAATATTTTTTAATCCCACCGACTTATATTCAATTAACATAAAATCACGGTCGTAAGTGGTGGAAAATAATGCATCTATCAAAATCTATCATAAGGTAATTTCAAATTTTAGTATCTTACACGTTTTTGGACAATCAGAACATATGCGCCTACAGATCATGACGAATGTAATTCATTCAAAGAGTTTGTTTCGGGATGCTGTTTCAAAGTGTAAAATAACAGATTTGACCGATTGTGATCAATAATATTTAGTTTACGTCCTTATGTGGAATATGTAGGCCTATAGAAAAATATCCTTATCAACAACCTCTTCGTACGTAATACCAACAAAAACTTACCAGTGGCATTTGCCACAGGTCAAAGGTAAGCAGAAGGCGCAGACACATTTCATCGACGTACTGCCGACTCCCAACACGACAACCCAGTCGGGATTGGTCGACGTGACCGTACGTGTCTGCCAGCTCCTCCACGCCGCTGCCTCCACCATCCCTGACACGTTGGCATGTGCCCCACGGTCGACAGGGCGGGGTAAAACAGTTCCTTTCTGGGACAGGTCGACAGGTGGCGCCATGAGGACAGCGATAGAATAATGATTCGTCATCGGTGGACGATAGATTGATCGGGCTATCGGTCCTCACGAGGCATGCCGATGGACCACACCACATCTTGGGTGGAAGGTGGGAAAACCCATGTTAAACAAACAAGAAATTGGGGAAATAATGGTCACTTCTGGCAGAAAAAATGTAGGATTGACGTAATGAAATTGTAACATTGGCTGTGCAACCACCCTCTCATCCACAGACTTGATAGTTATTTTGGTAGGTGGGGGGGGGGGGCAAACTTAAAAAAAAAACTTAATAAAGCCACCTAATTATATTGATCAAGTGTACAGGGTGTATTAACATAAATTATTTCCGCCGTATTAGCGTAATCTTTTCAAATTTTATTCCACCAGTACATAATGCGCAATTTTTGTTCATTTGCACATCCGCAATTGATTTTTGTGTGTATGTGTATGAGTATTGTGTTTCATAAATAAATAAGTATTTATCTATCTATTATATGCGCGTGTGTGTATGTGAATGGCCGGGTGTACGTGGGTGTATGTGTGTATGTGTGTGTGTGTGTGTGTGTGTGTGTGTGTGTGTGTGTGTGTGTGTGTGTGTGTGTGTGTGTGTGTGTGTGTGTGTGTGTGTGTGTGTGTGTGTGTGTGTGTGTGTGTGTGTGTGTGTGTGTGTGTGTGTGTGTGTGTGTGTGTGTGTGTGTGTGTGTGTGCGTGTGTGTGTGTGTGTGTGTGTGTGTGTGTGTGAGGCTTGTGAATGGGTGGATAGTGCGTTGGTGGGTGAGCAAATGAGTGCGTTTCGTACAACGAATAATATATACTACAAAAACAGTTTCATATCTCTAGTAGACGAACCGAACCATATTTTAACACATATTCATGAAGTAAAAAGTTATTTACCGGGGGAACAAAATACTTGATTACTCACAAGCGTGCATGTCTGTTATCATTTTTGGTTACTATTTTGCTTTCTGTACGAATTTCTTTTGGTATATGTCTGTGTTGCAAGCATACCTTTGTGCAGATAACTTGCCCGTCGTCACACCGGCATCTGTTGCAGTCTCGCCGCCACGACTCCCCGTGCTCGTGAAGGTGGCGACCCGCCTGGCACGGCCGAGGCGCTGGCTCGTATCCAAGAACTATAAACACACCAAAGTAAGCATTCTGTTAAACGTTTGATAAACGCAAGTGACATTAAACAAGTTCTCCGTTCTTTTACCACTCTTATGCCAAAAAATAACAATAATGGCAAATTGCGCCTTCATTTTACTTCCTTCTGTACTTTGGAACCAGCTCCCTTTTCACATTCGTCGAGCCCCTTCTCTGGACACATTCAAATCAATCCTTAAAACTTAAATTTTCCAGCAATTCTGTCGGGGGGGGGGGGTACCTATGTATAAATGTTGTAACCATACGTGTACACGAAAACGCGGAATTAGGGTATTTTTTTTAAAGCAAAATGCGGATCGGCATATCAAAATACCTATTTTCGGCCCAATTTTGATGAATTAGGGGGGTATGTTGGGGGATGAATCCGCGCTTTGGGTGCTTTTGTTCGTGTAAAATATGCGTTTAGGATATACGGTACCTGGGGAAAAATCCTTGCTTAGGGTGTTTTTGTTCGTGTAAAATCCGTGTTTAGGGTCGCTTTGACTTGTAAAAATCCACGTTTAGGGTCATTTTTGAAAGTCAACGTACACACATGGTTACAACATTTTTACATCGGTGGCCCCCAGGTAATTTCGTTTATTATTTGGTCTTACAGCGCTTGTATTCGGCGATATGAATGTATATTGATAATTATATAATGCTCTACAAACCTGTCGAACAAGTGGGCCCCGTCCTACCAGGTGGGCACAGACAAGTGTAGGATGCGATACTGTCGATACACGTACTGCCGTATGTACAGGGATTGGATAAACATTCATTGATGTCTGGAAAAATAAGAATGTCAAAAAACAGACAAACATTTCAGAAGTGCTATTTTCAAATCGATTCAGAGAGGGTAAATGATTACTGAAATACTGAGTTTCTTTCAAATTTGTAAAGATAGTTGGGTGGAGCCTGTATAATTCCAGCAGGTACAAAGACTAGATTTAGGAGGCACTGCAGATATACACGTATAATGATCACTCCTAACAATGAGCGGAGATTCATGTGACGAGTTGGGGAGGGGGACAAAAGCACCGAAGGCGAAATAATAATACACTCGCGCGGGGGAAAAAGTAGAAATTGTGACTTTCAATACCCCTTAGCCGCATTAATACAGTTTAATAATTTATTTTCATTACATATATCTTTTGCATAGGTTCGTAGATAACAAGATCTATCAAAAATGTTGTAAAAAATAAAAAAAAATCTATTAAAAATTTGAGGAGGTGGACGATCCCCGCAGACAAAATTAAAGGGGTGGGGGATATGTCCCCCCATCCCCCTCCGGATTGCCGCCCATGCTACTAACTGTACCAGACTACCAGGACGTCCAAGGAGCAGGTGGATTGATAAGGTGACGAACTTGGCAGGATTTCACTATACCTCCTACTTTAACGCTTCCAGACATACAGAGAAGGGTCACGAGCTATCAGAAATGATGAATAAGTACTTACCTTAATGACATGATTGGGAAAAGTTTAAAAATGGCTCAAAACCATACCAGTTAAAACATATACCAATATACACTGGCTATAGAGTATATTAGGCTGGAAGAATTTGTCTTGAATTTGTTTACTTGAGAAGAAACAAGCATCAATTTACCAGAATTGAATTAATCTCCAGCCCTGATAGAAATTGATCAGAGAAAGCTACGCAACAAATTTCACTGTTACATCATTTTCAGATAATAACAAAGAGGAAATGTAGGACAATGGCATTTTCACCGCGGAGACTTTAAGCAGTATAATTGATTCTGGGAGAATAATATGTTCTCAATTGAGGACTATTTCCAATCTTGCCATTTCCCTTTAAGCTATACGATTCAATGAGCATTAAATTAAACTTATCACTTACTGATTCTACAGTCGGGTCCCACAAATCCATTGGCGCACTGACAGAGAAACCAATTAACTCCATCCACACAGCGCCCTCCGTTATGACATGGATTCAAACGACAATCGTCAATATCTGTACGATGGTGAACAAAGGTCGGTATACTTATACAGCGTGCATAAAAAAATATCCAAGTGAAATTATTTTTTTGTATAACATGAAAATTATATTCAACCTAGTTATGTTGGTTATTTTCATAGAGCTAAAAGAAACCCATGCATTTCAGTACAATTTATATCGTCTGGCTTTGTCAATCCTGAGATATGATGAATTTCCTGCGATGACGCAAAATTGCCATTGAACCACTGTACATGTATGCTATACATGTACAGTTGCAGATTTTGTACATTGTTAAAAAAAATTGACATTTGGTTCATCGGTGATCATTACTAACATATTTTAAGCATTTCAAAGTTATACCGTTCTATCATTTCAATTCAAATGAGGAGATATTACATTAACAAAGGACATGAAATGGTAGACCGAAAAAACAAATTAGTTTATTTTGGTCGGGGATATGTTCCGATGAGACTACGCCTGGTTCCACTGTGTAGGACGAGAACGTAAAAAACAGAAAATTTTATAAAACTCCTCCGAACAGAAGGATTTTTTAGTCTAATGAAATGGTAACACAAGTCATGTGCGGTTTAACATGAAAACAGAAAGAAAGAAATTGGGTAAAACGGTCAAGGAAAAGAGGTTCGGAATAACGGTTGTAAGTAAGTTTGACAGGGTAACTTCGTCAGAAATAATATTTTTCTTCAAATTCGTTTTCAATAATGCTCAGTGCCGTTTTGTTCATTGCCTTTGATCAAAGTCCGTCGTTCCGTCCGTCTGTCCGTCAGTCCCTTCTGTCTGTTCGTACGTCCACTATACTTCCACACTTACTGTTCTCGCAGCGAGGTCCTTCGTAGCCGTCCTTACATATACAAGTGAACGATTGTCCACTGGGAATGCATGTACCTCCATTTTCACACGGTGTACTTGCACATTTATTATGGACAGCTGCAATGAAAAAAACACATAATTGAAAAGACTTCATTAACCATGGTCGATTTCTTCAAACGTAACCAAACTGCATGTAAAAAAAGTCACAGGTGGCTTTATGTATCATGTACTTGCACATTTTGTTACGGGACAGCTACAGTGGAGAAAATAACAGAATTGGTATAAGACTTCATTAATCCCGATTTCTTCAAATGTAACTGCTTGAAAAAGAAGTCACACGTGGCTTTCTGTATTTAGAAAATCATATCATCTACCTATATTCTTCATTATGTCGTCTGATTGATAATGCTGTCAAGCTAATTTCTGTATGTACAATGATCGAGAAAGAAAGTAACGACAATATTGAATCTGTTTTAAATCTTTTTATCATGAATTACTGAACAAACCCTGAAAAGCACACACAGGTCCTTGGCCAAAGAAAGTTTTTCAGCTTCCCGTCTCTGATACTATGATATCTACTATTAGTTGACTCAATTGTTTGTTGTTTTAACATGTACAAAATAATATCTAATGGGTAAATCAATCATTATGTCACCATAGATAAATGAGTCAATTACAGGTCTTATTAAAAAATTGGTGCCAATACAGAAACAAAGGAACTGTACAGAGTGTAGTGAAAAGTTTCAAGTTAATTTCCTTTCCATTATAACAGGTATCCTAATACATGTACTGACAATTATGAAACAAAATTATTATAATTAATCAGGATTAAAACTTCATCAAGTAGCAAAATGTTTCTTTTTTTCTAACAGGTGTGAATGGTCAATAATTAACTTAAGTATTTTACATAACTCCCAGGGCAAAGAATGTTGTCGATTTATGCTTCCTGTCCGAGTAATGTGAAATCTACAAGTAGTTGACATAATTGTTTCTTTGAACAGGTGTGACTAGTTAATGAGTAACTTCAGTCTTTTGTCTACCAACGATATACATGTCAAATAACAGGTGTAAATGAAAAATTGGTGCTGGCATTCAAACAAACAAGTTCTAGATATTGGATTGCAAACTCGCAAGTTAATTTCATCCATGTCCTTCAATAGATATACTTGCAATCATGAAATAAACATGATGTCATAAATATTGCAGGTACTGTGTGATTTTTGCAATCTAATGTCATATTTTGTGAAACTCGCAAAGTACTGGAGACATAGCTTTTCTTTGTTTTAACAATTGTGTATGTTAATGAGTAACTTGTGTCTTTTGTCTTCCAAAGATAAACAGGTCAAATAATAGTGCCAATGAGAGATTAGAATTGATATATAAAAACGAGATGAAGCAGAAATGAAGTTTCTAAGTTAAACCCAATATGTTTGGTCGACCAAACAACTTTTTCATCAATCTTTCACAACGTAACATGTAACATGAAAGCAACATGAATATTGTTTATAATGGCATGTTGTGATTTTCACTGAGCAGATATAACTTTGTACATTTCATGTGGCCAAAAGGCCCTGACATTTCAATTTGTCACCAGTTTCTTTAACCTGCAAGCAAGTGTTACAGAGCGGGGGCTTTGCAGCGCATTATTAAAGACACAATTTAACATTGTGGAGGTTCAGTTTAAAAACTGTCAAACTTTGATATCTATAGTGCTTAAATAGACAAATAAACATCCTAGAATACAGAAGTTTGCCAAGGTATGCTGCCATTGGCAAGGTATGCATGGATAAACATCCCGTGTGACTTATTACTCCAGTGGGGTACAACGAGATGTTTATAACACAGTAGTCTATGGGAGGAATGTTCATGTGAACCGGTCAAACTGGGTACTCATAGATTTTCACTTTTTCAAGCATTAAAGCATTTAGTGAAAAACAATGTTTTTGGCAATTTAAAAACTTATCAAAGACACATAGAGCATGGATGATTATAGCTCTTAGAATCCTTAGCTGATAGTTCTATCTAAAATGCTGGACGGACGCAACAACTTACCTAGCTGGCATGATGTCCCCTCCCATTCTAATGGGCATAGGCAGACAAAAGAATGGCCAGCGTCTGAACAGACCCCTCCGTTGCTACAAGTACTGGAATCACAATGACTTTCAACTATTAAATAAACAAACAAACAAAAACACTCATCACTATATGTTTCTTTTTTTTAATTCAGAGAATCACATTCTAACGAACGTGTTCGTATGTTACTCCTAGCTGCTTGAGATTAAGAGAAAACACAGCAAGAAAAAGGTCGTGAAAATCTGATAGCCTAGTAAATAAATGTTGGTAAATGTTTGTCCTTGTTAGTTCAGATTTCATGATAGATAAAAAGATACTGGTTTCTGATCGAGTCATTAAAATAACAGATCAGGCATTTTGATCTATACGGGCTTATCTTTTCAGGAGTCCGCTCAGGAGTTAGCTTTTGCCAAGATTATATTCAGAGAGTATGTATTTTAGATAATTTTAATCTATAAAAACGTTGAATTTCGACTGCATGAATGTTTTTAATCTAATAGAGTCTAAATGTTTTCACAATCTAGTACATAGGTTTCATTGACAGATGTTAGACATTATCTTACGTGAATTGCATGATTTGCCTTTCCATCGTTGAGGGCAGACGCATACAAAATCGGCATGGAGATCGATGCACGTCCCATTGTTTCGACACGGACCTGGAGCACATTCATTCGTGCCTGAAAATGAGAGCAAAATTACACGTAGCAAAATAGTGTCCTTGTGACTAAAGTGAGACGTAGATAGCGTCCTCGCAACTATGCTGGGCAGGTTGGCACTTTACTTTACGATTAGAAAAATAACAGAATTAGAAGCAGTCTTCTATAATTATGAGTCAAAATGACAGGTGAAGGAACTAAATGGATTCAATTTATTATACATGTGTTTTAATTCTATGCTGGCATAAACATTGTTCTTTCCCCTTCAACTAGTCTTTAACTGCACGAATTCAAAACAAATCCATCCAGTTTGGATATAACCTCATAGTCACTATCAGTGTTGGAGTCTTCAGACTCCATTTGTACAAATCACTGTGTTCATTTCATATGAATTTGAATAGTGAACATTTTGGAGGTTTTACGAACGCATATGATATGTCAATGAATATTCGTGACGCATGACTATACTACTAACAATAATACGTTTTCTGGAGGTTTTAAAATCGTACTTCTATGTTTTCTGTATGCTTAAGAAACGTACTTTATGCTTTTGGGACCCTTTTAGACATTTTCAAAACGTAATTTTGTAGAACCATTAGAAAGTTAAGCAAAAACTGGAAAAAACGTAAAGCATTTTGCGGACGTTTTTAAAACATTTTCAAAACATTTTCAGACACGCACATATTTAGAAATTTTATTCAGATGTTTTTAAAACGTTTCCTTTGGACAAAAATGCATGAAAAACGTATTTGTACCTTTCTAGAACGATAGGGAAAACGTTTTCTGGACTTACCAATATGACATAAGCGTCCTTCCCAACCAGCCGGGCAGACGCATTGTATAGCAGAGATTCCATTGATGCACGTGCCGCCATTTTGACACGGATCACTCACACAGTCATCGATACCTGGAAAACAAAATTTGGGCAATTGAAAATGTAAAATCCTAAAAAGAAGTTCCGCAACTCAACTTTGTGCGTCGATATCTTTCTTGGTATTATAGTATGATTTTGATATTGGTATTGTTGAAAAACCTATCTATTTTCCTTTACAATGATACCTCATTTTGTTATGATTATGGATCATGGAATGTGCAAGACATTTGAGTAAGGAGCCAAGTCAAAAATGAAAAGCTGCAAAATGCGTTGTTATCGTTGCCAGTTCTATGCATTTTGCAGCTTTTCACTTTTGACTGGGCTCCTTACGAAAGTGTTTTGCACGTTCCATGAATCCATAATCATAGTAATTGGGGCGGAAAATAGACATGTTTTTCAACGATACCAATATCAAGTATTATACCTATGATACCAAGAGACATATCGACGCTCAAAGTTGAGTTGCGAAACTTATTTGAGGAGTTTATATTATAACGGGATAATAAATTATTATACTGGTTATCACGAGATATCATACTGGTTATCGTTTACAGAAACATAAAGGAAGAAGGCAAAATACATATTTTACTGTCAAAATAAATACCACCAGTGTTTTAAGTGTTGTTAACATTTCCAAAATTTACTTAAACATTAAAACTGACTATACCTCAAAAGTATTATTATATTTTCTTTAATAATGTTTTGACAATACGTAGGACACACGAAATTATGCCTAATACATTAGATACATTTAGCAAAACTGTAAATAAATCATACAAATAAAAGAAAATATGATTAGACAAAGTCTATGGAAGCAGTTGCCAAAGATACGAAATCAAACAGCAAATATTCATTTTTTGAAAAATGTACTGGTAATTTTCACTTCTTTCTCAATTGATAACGAGCTTAATATGAATGATAGGAACAGAGGAGAGGAGGAGGAAGAAGAAGAAGAAGAAAAGAAGAAGAAGAAGAAGAAGAAGAAAAAGCAAGACAAAAGAAGGTGAAAGAAGGAGAATAAGAATCAAAGCCAGAAGAAGAAAGTAATGAAGAAAAAAAGGTAAGAAGGGAGAATAATAGGAAGAAAAGAAGAAGAAGGAAGAAGAAAGAAGAAGAAGAAGGAACAGAAGAAGAAGACAAAAAAGAGAACAACTAAACAAAAAAGTAAAATTATTTCAAAACATCCGCCCCAAACCGCTACGGCACATCGTACAAAAACGATCTTCCTCCGGTCTTCCTGCGTATTCTAATCTGTGTCAAATGAAAGAAATACATACAGGACAACACTTCACGTTAATGCCCGCAGTTCAACAATCACTAGTGTAACCGGGTACAGTAAATAAAACAGCGTAAACTCCTCCGTCTTCAAGTCTCGAGACTAATGCAACACGAGAACATTCTGGTTTCCTTTCATGAGGCGTTGGTGTGTGGTGGGGTTTTTTCGTTTGTGCGGTGTGACTCTTGGTGGGATGCTCATACCCCATGCCGACCCGCACACATGGACGGTGCAAGACCAGACCGCTCTCGCTGCATTCAAAGCCACGTTACCGTGTGCAAGCTGGCGATCACGTAGATAAGTCAAGAAGCCTCAAGCCAGTCTTAGCAGCATCCGATGTGAGCACAATAACTCGAATGTTGTATTATTTGTATTTCGCATGTATGTAATAGTTGAACATATTTTATGAATAAAAGTTATATCATATTTGAGATGAATAGGGATAAATAAAAAAATTGTGTAAATCGAAATTGTGATTTTTGTACAGCCGTAATGGTTGCCTCCTGTTGTAACTCCGTAAGTGTATATATTTCACTTCGGGTCATAAGACACGGAGTAAAAATGAAACATTTTTGTCCTCGACAAGCGATTCCCGTGCCAAATACCACGATTCCAACGTATAAGAAATTCATTATTTACAGAATCAATGTGCGAATTACTTCTCCCAGTGTATAAAAACAATGTGGATCAGTAGGGAGCACCCAGGAGGGGTTTAGAGGAGTTTCTATCCACTCGCATGGTTGTATTTTAAGTGGGTCCAGCGATTTTTTGGCAGATTAAAAATCACTTGTTAAATTTAGCGTGGCGGAAAATTGCCGTCCACTTGATCGACCCGTTCCCATTTCCTTGAAAGGGATGAACAGCCCTCATGAGCGCGACCCTCTTGTCAACTTTAATGAACTTTGTTGCGGCTGGATATACAACAACACACACAAACGACCAAAAGAAGCACACCGATACACAAAGTATCCTTAAGAACCACCACAAGGTGCAACCGAATGTCATACAATTCAGTACC
>JZLH01S0239068.1:0-11072 GCA_001188425.1 Eucidaris tribuloides | reverse complement strand
AAGAGAATAAGAAGAAGAAGAAGAAGAAGAAGAAGAAGAAGAAGAAGAAGAAGAAGAAGAAGACGAAAAAAGAGAAAAATAAACAAAACTGTAAAATTATTTCAAACTCCGCCCACCCCACAAAAAGACTTCTCTGGGTCTTCGCTGGGTCTAATTTGGTGTCAAATGAAAGTAAATACATACAACAAACTTACGTTCATGGCAGTACAATCCCGTGTAACCGGGGTTACAAATACACGTAAACTCTCCGTCTTCGCTGAGACTGATGCATACACCATGCCGACCGCACACATTGGACGGTTGCAAGACCAGACCGCTCTCGCTGCTATTCAAAGCCACGGTTACCGTGCAGCTGTCGATCACTAGAAAGTCAGAGAAGCCTCAAGCCATAGCATCATCGATGTGACACAATCATAACCGTATTTTGTATTATTTTGTATTTCGATGTATGTATATAAACATATTTATGAATAAAATTTAATCTATTTGAATGAATAGATAAATAAAAAAAATTGTGAAAATCGAAATTTTGATTTTTTTTTACGCCGTATTGGTTGCCCCGTAATTGTTTATATATTCACCTGGGTTAAACAGTAAAATGAAACATTTTTTGTCCTTGACATACGATTCCTCGTGCCAAATTACAACGAATTTCCAACGATGAAATTCATTCAGAGAATCAATGGCAATACTCCCATTATAAAACAATGTGGGGATCATAGGAGCCGGGGTTTAGAGGGTGTTCTATCACTCGTATTTGTATTTAAGGGGTCCACGGTGCATTAAAAATCCACTTTGTAAATTTTAGGTGGCTGAAATTGCCGCACCGACCTCTTCCCATTTTTGAAAGGCAATTAAAGCCCCGTACGCGACCCTCTTTCAACTTTTGGACTTTGTTTGCGGCTGGATTACAAGCAAAACACTACAACTGACCAAAGAAGCACCCGATACCAAAGTATCTTAAGACCACAATGGTTGCAACCCGAATGTATACAATTCAGTACCAAGTACCAGGGGAAAATACACGAGGGCCTAGGGCGATTTGGCTCAAAAAATGAAAAAAAAAAGTTTCCATAGGTTGCCAAAAGAGGCCCCATAAATTGCCAAAGGGATAAATATAAAAAGAAAATCTAGGAAGCACTGCATGAAACAGGAAAAGTTGCTCACATAAAAGGATTTGGATTTTTTCCCTACCGAGAACATTCGCCCTTTCAGGGTCACACTCCAAAATTACGAACAAAGTCTGTTGAATTTCTTTGTGATGGTACTGATTGATGTTTTCATCCTCTGTCTTCATCAGGAATGAAAGTAGTTTACCTCAGGAGCGGAGCCGGGTAAATTTTATTTTCTCCAAATCCCAGGTCCAAATTTTTCGTTTTCCGATCTATTTTTTCCTTTTCTTTTTCTTTTCTTTTCTTTTTCCCTTTTCTTTTCCTTTATTTTCTTTCTTTTCTTTTTTCACCATTTTTTTTTTTTTTGGGGGGGGGGACTTTCCCCCAACAATAAATTTAGGGGGACGTGCCCCCCCCCCCCGCTTCCGCCGCCTATGGGGGAGGGGCTCAAAGGGGGAAACGTTTTCCCGAGAAAATATCTTTTTCCCCCGCAAGCGGCCAAAACCCTTCCATCCACGGCCAAACAGCCAAAACGTTGGAGTGGGGGTGGAGCAAATTCTCGAATACACTCAAAATCACCACATATTCATTACTTTGAAAACAATAGGGGTGGCCGCCCCAGGTTTACCTTGACATGGTGATTGGCGGCATTGCTTCCTCACTTGTGAGCAATTTTTGCCCTGGAAACCTTCTGTGCATGCGCAGTAGTAGTCACCGAGTAGGTTGAAACAACTCGAGCCGTGTTGGCAGGGATTGGGGTCACACTGATCAACGTCAGTCTGTAGAAAGCAACATGAATTTTCCACAAGTATGAAAACACGTTATACACCACACACACCACACACACACATAACAGATAAACAGACATACACACGCATGCACACATTACACACACAATATGCACCACACATTCACATTACACATACTAGACAGACAGCACACACAACACATGGATACACAGACATACAGACACATACACGACACACACAGACACAAAACACAACATTACACACACACGGATGCACACAGACACACAAACATGGTATACAGACACACAGACAGAAATATTATACATTCACAACACTTCACACATATGCAACACATACACACACTAACACGACAATACACACACGGCACAGACAGACATCACACAAACATGGATACACACACACACGACAACACGACACACACACACAACACTACACACACACACACACACACACACCACACACACACACACAACACACACCACCACACCACACACACACACTCACACATGACAACCCATCACAGATATGGCACAGAACACACAGACACCCAGACAACACAACACACACACACACACAAACACACACACACACACACACACACACACACACCACCCCCCTCACACACACAAGCGCCAGTATATCCCATAATAACAGACGACAAACTTGAAGAGAATCCCAGAAAAATGTTTGATTTCATATAATAGTTTTACATCTACAGTAGATTACCGTAGGCGGTAATTAGAAAAAAACAGATAAATACCGCCATGTGCTTGCTCAATGTTTATTACCTGACAATTAATTCCTGAAAATCCGGGAGCACAGTCACACCGGTAGCTATTGATTTCATCCCGGCACTCTCCGCCGTGCTGGCATGGTGAGCTGCCGCACTCATCCACTTCTGTTTCACATTCTACTCCCGTAAAGCCCGGTCGACACACGCACACAAAAGAGTTGACTAAATCCTGTCAGACAGAGAAACAAACAATGCATTCTTTTGTCAGGTTTGTTTGCTTGTTTGTTTGATCATGTTATTTCAAAATTTTCAAATAACATAATGACAACAGAATACAACGTATTAGTAAATATAACTCAATATTTGTTTTTTCATATAACGCAAATACAGAATTTTAATCACTTAAAACAACAAACCAATTATTTACAAAATATATAGAGAGAAATTCACTAATGCAGAGACCACCATTATGATCATAAAGCTTGGTGGTGATGGCGGCATCAAAAAATATGAATAGGGGAATAAATCAGATGAAAAATCGCGAAGAGGACAGCAAAAGCACTCAAATCAGGACAGGCAGAAATAGTTAAAGAGAAAGAAGATGAATGTGTGTTTTGTGAGTGTGTGTATGTATGTCCGTATGTGTCTATGTTTGTGTATACGAACTGATATACGTTTATATAAGGAATTTGAAAAGTCTCTTTTGGTGGTAATGAATGTATCTATATATAAAACAAATGATTTGAAGATGACCAAACACATAATTCAAATATTATGATTAGATAAGGAGTTTCTTAATGGATTTGTTTAAAAGTAATACAAGCAAATATTTTGGTTTATTACAGTATGCCAAACACTGTGTTGGACGAAGTACAGAAAAAAAGAATGTTTGTGGCCCCAAAATAATATTTCAACTTTGCATTTTATGGAAGGAATGAATTTTGAGGAGCAGTGGTTTAGTGGATATGACCCCGGCTTCTTAAGTTTGAGGAGATCCCTGGTTCGAGTCCCCGCCATGGTGTTGGTGTACTTGACCTTGGGTAAGACATTTTATCCCCCAAACCTCGTCCCTCGGATATGACGTGAATCCGGAGGTCCCGTGTTGAAATAAAAACACCTAGCTCGTCAAAGAACCCTCCACATCAATGGGAAGAGTGTGAATCCGGTGTGGTGGCCACCTGCCTACTCACATTCCCGCAATACACTGACTTCATACCTGCACACTCATACCTAAACTACTCATTAAGGATATTGCAAATAAGCCAACTGTCTAAAAATAAAACGAGTGAAATTGTTCACTCTTTAAAGAGTGAATATAAAAAATGAGTGAATTTAGATTGAGTTCCGAGTGAACGTGAGTGATTTTCACTCATTTTGGAGTGACCTCAGGGATTCCGCGTGATCCCTGTGGTCACTCCAAAATTAGTGAGAACACACTGTATTCACACTAAATTCACTCTATTTTGACATTCCCTCTTTAAAGAGTGAATATTCATTTCACTCGTTATTTTAAAGATAGTAAGACTCTATGGGATATCCGCAGAAATTAATGATTAAATGAAATGTTGAATAACACTGATCGAAGAGTAATTGCATACCATACACGTGGCTCCATTCAGGCAGTGATCGATGCAGTCATTAGCATCTGAAACGAAATAAAGTTAAGATTACATTTATTGTTTAATAGTACCGTTTATCATCTTGTTCATTTTCCTTCATACCACACAATGTCGTAATATTACTAGCACTATTTGCTGTGATCAATGCAATCGTTGGCATCTGAAACGAAATAATGTTTGGATAATATTGATTATTTATTTGTACCAAATTGTTCATTTCCTTGCATGCATTATCATACATTGTCCAGGACATTCACGTGCCGATATTAAATTTTATCTCTACTTATATTGCTAGTGGCAGCATAATGGTGCTATAGGGTGTTTTTTTGTCCATTCAAACTATACCTGTACTATCATGTACGTTATTTCATATAGAGTGCTACCATTTTTTAAGCATTAAAATGGGGCTTCTGCTTCTCACAATGTTAACCACTGCCTTTAATCCACTCGACGCGTCGTACCAAAATAAACACAAAATACATCACATAATACTACAGATTCATTGGACTTACTAATATCGCAATTTTTCCCCGTCCAACCTGGTTGACAATCGCACAAGTAGTCCCCAACAAGGTTACGACATCGGAAGGCATGGACACAAGGCTGTCCCATGCATTCATCAGAATCTGAAAAAGGGAATGATTTATACGGTGACAAATCCACGACCACGAGATCGATTCTTATGGAACATAGTATCTGAATTCAGTATTTATATTATAGGCATAAGTCATTGCAATTTCAGGCAGCTTAACTAGTATACTGAATAGACAACTTGTTTATTCTCAGTAACGCTTTGAAATACTCTTTGTGATTTAATTCCTCCAACATGTCCAATATTGACAAGGTTCAAATGAAACTCCATTGTTTTGTATAAAATAATGCTCATTTACATATTTAAATTGTTTATAATCTTTTCTTAACAAAGGCAGAGGCAGACCCAAAGTTATCCAATGGTCAGACAAAGAAAGTTTTCAAAGAAATGTTTTATAATTTTCCAAAGAAGCCCAAAACTGGTGTTCAGCTACAATGCAACCTGATTGAAGCCTATCCCTGATTCGAATGATAATGATAAAACGTTTCAAAACCATATCTTGCCAGTTCGCCACATAACTTCACAGAGCTTCATCCTGCAAGCATTTATTTCCATACAGATACATAGTCTAGAGGCAGTGTGTGGCAGTATGAGAGATATTCGGTCTCATGGAATGACCTATTCATAAAAATTACGTGGTACTTCATAATGTCTGAAGTATTGCCTCGCGTACCCGTTCTGTTTCGAGAACGTGATGTGCATCATAGCTGGGGGGGGGGGGGCTTCTATAAAGCTCAACAGAAGATGATGCAATATCCCAGATTTACAGCTGTTCATGAGCTAAAGAAATGCATAGACGAAAATACAATTTTTGGTTATGCAGTTTGTTAAGAGCACTGAACTCTGTAGAGTCCAGTGGTTAAGAGTCCCCAGCTATGGAGGACAAGGAAATGTCGCGTTGTCAAAACAAAAGGGGTCTTTATAGATTGGTGTCACGTTAGAACGATCGTCCTACGTTTGAAAAAAAAAATGCAGTGGCCTCTTTAAGGAAAATAAACATCATTTCTATGCATTGAATGTTAAAATTATAAAAAAAAAGTACAAAAATTTTGTTGGTGAAATAACGTGGCGATGATAATAAAACATACCGAATTGGCACACGGGGCCTTGCCAGTGTGGCGTACATTGACACAGATAACCGTTGACGAGATCGCTACATAAACCGCCATTGAAACACGGGTTACCGATGCAGTCATCGACATCTGGAATGGAAATAGATGGAAATGGGTAAAATCAAAATTATCAAAAACGTTAGGAAAAAGTGCATATTAAATGCAGGCGTCACATTGTCCCAAAATTAACACAAGATGGACCTACGATAAAGGAAATGTCCAAATTCGGCTCTAATCGTATAAACATCGGGTCATTCGTGAGAGCATATGAGCCATTGTGTGACCTTCTGTAGGCATCGTACTCACTTTGTCTGTTGATTGACTGTATTGATCAAGTTCGGGGCCAGATTCGCGGAAAAGTGAAATTCCATATTCGTATGGCCATCTTGTGTCAATTTCGGGACAGTCCAAAGATGCATTTGAAATCACATTCGCGTATTTATTCATGGTTAAGCAAGAAAAGTTTAAGTTTAAGTTAAGGTTTAAGTTTTTCCTATGCTTTGTAATTCTGCCTGTATCAATCATTTGTATTTATCTGAATGCCCTATGACTTTCTTACATTGTATATCTTATAATCAGAAATGGTAAAAAAAAAGAAATTACATGAAATGAGGAGAATGGTAATTGTTACATATATATCATATTTTGCATTTATTAATTCAAACATACATAATTTAATAATTAATGTATACATACTTTAAGTATTAATCTATTTACAACACATAATCGCACCTTTTGTATTTTTTATTTAAATTGTGTTCGACCTATGCCTTTCCTTATATCATTTTGTTATATTGATTTATGTTTGGAAATGAAATAAATTAGTGAAATGAATATACATGTAACTCCGAGTCAAGGAGATATCCTTACTTGTATTGCAAGTCGGACCGGTCCATCCTGGTAGACAAACGCACACGAATCCCCAATCGACTTCAACGCATCGGCCATCGTTTAAACACGGGTCAGAATCACAAGCTTGTTGAACTAGAAATTCAAATAATTAGGAAAGTTAAGTATTTCAAAATCATTTAAAATAAACTTCCCGACGACAGAAACAAACTTGACTGTTACTAGAATGAATTCCCTTTTTTATTTGTATTTTAGTAATATGTATTCATAATCATAGGAGGCCGAGCATTACCTATTATATACATTAATGATTTCAATGCATGGGAGAGATTTGAAATAACATCATTTTATAAGAGTTAGACCTATTCCAATTCTTGTAGAAGATGATAGTTTTGAATATGTACAACGATATATCTTTGGATATGAATTCATATGTCCTCACATCAACTTATCTTGAACCGATTAACAAACTTCATTTTTAACGTATTTCAGCTGGACTTTTTTGTTTCACGAATTGGTCGTACCTCGTTACTATCAGCGGGGTACAATTTGTCTCATTTATTTTATACATTATCATAATAGATAATAACAGTTCAGTTCACACCTTGATAATTTTAACTATATTGGGGATTTCATTGAGAAGTAGAATTGTAAACTCCAAACTTTTAACATATTTGAAAGTATGACAGTAATTTTGTCGAAAAATATAATAATGCAAATATGATCATGCATACGCCTCTACAGATTTTTTTCAACACAAGCTATACAACAAACAGCACCAGTATAATTCCACACACTTAAAAAAACCCGGGTGTTAAATTTAAGACCTAGTGTGAAACTAGACACTAGATATGGTGTTCATCTTCAAACCCTTGGTGTATAATACTCCAGGTGTTTAAAGGGGAATTCCAGGTTCATACGAAGTTGTTCCGAACAAAAGCAAAATATGTAAAAATATGAGGAAAAAAATCATGGAAACACATCAGTGAAAGTTTCAGAAAAATTGGACAAATGAAAATATGATTTTTTTTCTTAATTTTCCAAAAATGATTACAAAATCTACAACGCTATTTCACTGTGAGCAACTTTGCTTTTGTTTTGTACACAAAAAAACACAACAAGATTGTTATTTTCCTGAATATTTATGCCTGAACATACTTATCAATTATGGGAAATCATGTAAAAAAAAGGTGTCAGTCTGAGTATACGCGGAGTACAGAGAAGATGAAACTGTAGTTTTCACTGAATCAGTGAAAACTACATTTGCGGAACATTTTATGTATAAAACAAATAGTTCGCCAGGAACACCACTGTGTTGCCAATTTGTGATGATCGCAAGATTTTTTTTAGAAATTAAAAACCTTAATAACATATTTTTCGCAAGCTTTTACTTACTAAGTAAAAGCTTGAGAAAAATATTTTATTGATATGTGTTTGCCTGATATATTCTGCTTCTATTCAAAGGAACTTGAAATGAGCCTTCAATTCCCTTTTAAATAATAGTTTACTCTTCTGCAAATTCACCACATTTCCCTCACAATGGACTATAACAAACACACCAAAAACATTTTTGTTAAATTTAACACCCCTTGCTATTAGAATTACACCTTGACCCCTAACCCTAACGAGTTTTGAAGTAATCCCCACAGTGGTAAAATAACAACATTTGGTGTTAAATATAACACTGTTCCTACCAAATTCGCAGTTCAGTCCCTCGAAACCCGCGGGGCATCTGCACTGGTATTCGTTTGGTCGAATGTTGACGCATAAACCATTGTTTTGACACGGATGATGGGTCCCACAGAAGTCAAGATCTACGACATAAATCAACAGAAAGTAAATAGAACAGATAAATAATATAAGAACACATTAAAAAACAATTTCAGAACAAAGTGAAATAGAGGGATACTGCATAAAAGCGTCAAACGTTCTGTCGAAGCAGTATATTCCTGTGTTCCCCCTGCCAAATTACATAAGAAAATAATTACTAGACAAGTACACCACTTACAAACCAACAACATAACCTGATAAAGGTGGAATGAAAAGAGGTACAGTACTGGTATAAGCGGGGAAAGTTCTAATAACTTAAAGCGCAAGTGTAATTTTGGCGATTTTTCTTTTATTTGAAAGGTCAGACTCTGATCTTTCTGATGAGGTATAATTCAAATAACCTTAACACCTTATTAACCCTTTGGATGCTATAATGTAAAATATAGTCAAAATCTCGGGGGTCCCCCGAGATTTTTCATTAATTAATTTTAAAAAAACCTTAAAAACTTTCAGAATCTGTTATTAGTGTAATATGACCTTTGGGCATGAACCTTTCAAATAAAAAAAAATTGCCAAAACTAGACTTGTGCTTTAAATGTAGGCCTACAAATATGCAGTAAAGTTCAAATGATCGGACAGTTTTTTTTTCTTTTTATGAATATAATGTTCACATCATTGCAATGCATGGCAACAATGCATGATAACGTTGCAAAATAATGTAACCGTATGACGGTGGGACATTTGCATTCACAATAATATTTTCAGTGTAATTCAAGTAAAACTGCGTGAAAAATGTCATTTTTATTCTCAGATATGTAAAGTGGTTAAGGTCTGGCTTTAAACAATGCCGTATTGTCACTGACATTTCTTAACCAAAATCGTCCGATATTACAGGAGAGACTTCACATTTGACGGTGATGAAACTCAGAAAAAACTCATATATGCCTCGGCTTGCTTAGAGTTGTACAGAAGCGATAACTACTAGTTCTGTTCTCTTGTCAAATTAATATTCTTGCATTGTATGTACAGTAAAACCCCTTTGACTTTTAAAAACAATGGAACCTATTTCCTTCTGGTACCGTTTTTTTTCCTCAGTTCTGGTAAAATAAAGTGACCCAAATTTGTGTTACGGTCGTTGCATCGACATTGTAAATGTGTATATCAAAGTACCGGTATACACTTTACCCAAGCCCTCAATTATACACACTGCATAACGTATGAAACGTCTTTTTCCTCCTTTGAATAAAACAAAGTATTTGTTAATTTTATATGAAGTAACACTTCCAGCGGGCCGCACCACTTTATGTTGTCGTACCCATATGTGTTATGATTAGTTGATATTAATTAATTAAAGAATTCCTCAAATAGGAGTCGCAAGCCTTAGTAATATTGTAAAGATGCAATTTGTTGGAATATGTTAGTGTTTTGTGAGGAAGCTCAAGGGCGATAGGCTGGGGGGGGGTGCACTGGCGTGCACGTGCACAACCCCCCCCCCCCCCCCGAGAGCCATAGGAGTTCGCCCCTGACAAGCAAAACGAAATTTGTACCACTTTTTCTGCTTTCAACACCTGATTACTAACTTTTAGTTCCACCTCCCTAAGATGTGCACCGTCGCCCATGTCACTTTAGTTCCATCCCCAAGATGTGTCAGCTCCCGCTGCCCAACCAGCCTCGCCTTTTGATTAGCATGAGCCATGGGGCCGTGAATTATACTGTTCAAACCCTGCCAATATTATACCCATTACTCGTGAGATTATCACGTAGAGAACAAAAAAAACCATGGATGAAAGCACGAGGTGATCGATGGAGTTCATGGAGAGGTTAAACAGGCGGCAAACATCAACAAAGCTGGTCGAAATGTCGAGGTAAAAACACATCGAGACACAACCAAAAAGTAAACTGCATAATCAGACAATAAGTCCTGACCTAACTGTAGGCCTACATTTAATAACTGATGATCTGCTACTGTCTGATGCAATGTATATTTAAAATTAAAGCCCTTTCCCCCTTTTTTCGTGAGAAGGTAATAAAGAACGGTTGATGGTTGGAACAATTGATGCCCACGTATACCCGCGCGATATGTTAGAATCCTACATACCTTATTATCGATCAACTGGTCGCGACGCGTGCTCACGTCAGACTTGAACCCAGATTAACCCCATCGCTTTTCAGAATAACGCCCATATTCTCGGTAATTTGTTGAATTATTGACATAGATCTGTTTAACTGTAAACCACAAACAGCACAAGAGCAGGAATTACACCCGATGTATCACCCACTCAGCTGTGTTGTCATAATCGATATAAGACGACAGGGGATTCCAATCAACTTGTACTGGTAGTCATACTAATGTCGTGTTGGTGACACCCTTATGTACAGTATGTATGAAATATGCATTTTGTACGAATGTGAAACTTAATGTGTGTGTGTGTGTGTGTGTGTGTGTGTGCATGCGCGGCGGAAAGTTCAGATTGACAATGGAGTTGGGGGTGGGGGACGCCATTGTTTGTGAACA
>JZLH01S0239065.1:0-10932 GCA_001188425.1 Eucidaris tribuloides | reverse complement strand
TGGGTTAGTTAAATTTTTAAAGGCAAGGTCCACCCTTACGTCAAATTGGTTTCAATAAAAGTAGAACAATGAGAGAAACATATTAGTGAAAATTTGGCAAAAAGTCACCAAAGACTGAAAGAAGAGCGGAGTTATGAACTTTCAAAGTTTTAAGTTTGTGATGTCGCATGCGAGCAGCTCTCCCATTGTCATGTAAATTCCATGAACAGCTACTTTCTCATAAAATTGGAAATGATGTTACCTGTTAGAGGCATTATTTTATACATGCTTATATGAAACCAAAATTCACTTATCATGAACGAATAAAAAGTGACAATTTTATATGATATATATATTAATATAACTTTACATATGGGGAGCTGCTCGTATCAAACGTTTAAAACTTTGAAACTTCATAACTCCGCAATTCTTTGGTGGCTTCTCGCCAAACTTTCATTATGTTTCTCTCATTGTTTTGCTTTTATCAAAACCAACGAGGAAATTATGCTTTGTCATTAAGCAATTTATGAGATTGCGGTTTCATTCAGTTCGAAACCTTATTGTTTTCATTTTTTTCCGGGAACGTATTGGAGGAATACGTGGCTTTCAATATTGAGAATTTCACTCGCTTTTTTCTAATATACTTCAGTACATACGTGGGTTAGGTCTCTTTTCCCTCCTGTGATCTTTCCTGCCTGCCTAACATTTTTTCAAGTGCTTTCAACTTCTTTTTTGTCTACAATTTCCAAACAACACTACACAATTTCATAATATTGTGCTTTCTATTACCGATTTGCTGAAAAGGTTCATTATGGCCTTATCAATGTGATATTATCCAAGTAATCTAAAGAAGAACATTCGTTGATGTGCTTTTGCCGAGATTAGACCAGGCAAATTGTTCATCCACAACCATTCCTAGGTGTTGATAGCTCGAGATCTGTTTTATTTCTGTACCCTTTATCCCAAGTGGTTTTATTGAGGATTAATTACGTCGCCTAAAATCAAACACGATTTCTTTTGGTTTTTGTGGGATTAAGAAGCAGAAAGTTATTTTCGCACCATCTGTCAAACACATGGATATTTTGCCGATAGGACGTTTCTTCCTTATTGTTAACTATAGATCAACGATAACCGTATCATCTGCGTATTTAAGATCGATACGCTATGTCAATCTGCTCAACATTCGTTGGTGTAAGGGTATAGTCACACCTTGACGATTTAGCCAACGTATGCCGACGTATGAAAAATTTGGCGAATACGTCGTCATACGTTGACTAAGTTATGGGTAAGTTTTGTGTAAGTTATGTGCAAGCTGAAGCACGCTGAAGCACGCTGGACAAATTTCGACAATTTAGCCAGCGTATGCCGACGTATGAAAAATTTTGCGAATACGCTGTCATACGTTGAATAAGTTAGGGGTAAGTTTTGTATTAGTGTTGCATAAGTTATGTGTACGCTGAAGCACGCTGATATACGTCGTAGTACGACGAGTTTCGTCGAAAAATTTTGTGCAGGCACAAAATTTTTCGACGTGTGCCAGCGTATGATCATACGTCCCACATACGCGGGCCGTACGTTGCAGGTAAGTTATGCTGTCGTTTACATACGTCCTCACGCGTTATTTGTAAGTTGCTCATAAGTCGAAATACGTCACGATAATGTCTAGGTAGGGTTATTTCTTAATGTACTCATTTTTGTCGATGAAGTTGATTCTCTTTAATTATAATTATGTTATATTTTCTTCACGTTTCATTCATTTTCTTTCTTGTTTGCCCCTAACGGGGCGCGTTCATGTATTTAGTACAGAGAAGACATAATTGGGTAAATTATGTTCAATGAACATTTGTTGAGAAAAACGGGCATTGTATCTCATCTTAATGCCCTCATGGGGTAGCAAAATTAGGCCCTCCTACCCCGGCCTCCTATTGTTTGCCCCACTACCCCCTCCCCCGCATTTCACTTAAAGGCAAAAAATGTCATTTTTGTAGGTTAAATATGCCTTCGTTTGGTTTGCACCCTTACTGAGTGAAGTGGAACCTTTTTGAAATAAGCATATTCGTCACTGAAGGTGATTTTCTTTCATTTTTGTTATTATTCTATGTATCTTTGCCCCTGACGCATATTGTAGCCTACTTTCAACGGAGAGGCACATTATGTGCCTAAAGGGGGCATTTGGCCTATCACCTTAGTGCCCTCGGGGGTGGGTGGGCCCTCTCCATCTTTTTCCTTGAAAACATGGTTCTATTTTATGTGCTCTTCAAGCGAGTGTCTTTCGTGGGGGAACTTTCCGAAGGTCGCCCTTTCTTCTTTTCAACAAAGAAAATCACTGCTTAAGGAGAAAAATGCCCCTTTTTCTGTAACAGAACTTTGCGTTTTTGCAATGTGCATAATGACTGTGTAATCCATAACGAACCTCCGTGTTTTATCACCTCTGTCCTCCTTAAAGTGTTTGCTCATTGATTTTTATGGATCCGTTTGATATACATGTATAAATTATGTTCTTTATCTTTTTAACACACTGCAAAACATTCTGAGTTGTAATTAGCGCCAGAATAGACCACAAAGCGAGTTTTACAACTTAAAATTTCCAGATTTTTCCAAACCGCTCGCTCGCTACGCACGCTCGCGGAGTAGACATATTTCATGTTTTGATGAGCAGAAATCCCTCCAAAAAAGTTTCGCTAAAGTTACGTTACCGCGAAGAAACAGCTACTTCAAGCAGAAAAGTTTGATCTAGATAGATGTTCTTCATCTTTTAAAAACACTACAAAAAAATCAGAGCTGTAATTAGCGCCAGAATAGACCACAAAGCGAGTTTTACAACTTAAAAATTTCAAAAATTTCTCAAACCGCTCGCTCGCTGCGCTCGCTCGCGGAGTATGTGTATATATTTCATGTTTTAATAATCGGAATCAACATCTATTAAAGGTTTTGTTCAAGTTACATTGACGCAAAAAACAACAGCAACTTCAAGCAGAAACCTAATCTGACGGTGAAAATGTCTGCATGTACCTAATGCCCCTTTTGACATATATGAGTGAGCCCTTTTTTTTAGCTGTGCCCCCCAAACGAAAATACGTTCCGCCGCCCCTGTCTGAAATCACTACATGGATTTGCTTTGGGTTTCTTTGCGACCGGCGAAATGATAGCTGCTTTCCGACATAAAGGTGTGTATTTATGATCAACGGACTTTTGAAAAAGCAACAACACTGTGAAGGGAGAAGCTAACTGCCAAGCGCAATATTTAGTAGCTGTCTACCTGTATTGTCAGGGCCTGTCACTTTACGCACTTCTTTCTAAATCAAAATTGCAACAATTGTCACGGGAACACTTATGACATCTTCTTCTGACAAAGAATTTAACAACTTGGTGCATTGCTCATCTATTAAATTGCTAAAATTCTCTGTATCAAGTCGCGAATAGAACGGATTAAGTTAATTGGCAATTAGGAGCACGTGGTCTTCAATAAAAGCAGGAATTTGTTTACTTTCTTTCTGTGTCCCTGTTAAAGTTCGCATGGATTTCCAGGCCTCATATGGATTGTTTGCGCGAGAGTGCCTTTCAATTTTTTCCTTGCAGATTTGATTTGCTCGGGATACTTCTTTGTTAATTTTTGAATTGAATTCTTTCATCCTTTTATTCTCCCCTCTTTGGTACATTCGCTTTCCTCTTTCCAGCAAGTAAGATTTTCTCACCCAGGATTTGCTGTTCCGAAAGCACTTGGGAGTCTTTGCTTTTACAAATAGATTTTGGTAGAATGAAATGTAACTAATAGAACGTCCACTGACTCATCGAGGTCGCTACAACTTGAAATCAAAGTATCTCAATCGGTGAGGTCAAAACAGGTCTGGAGATTTTCCACTGAGGGTTTGTTTCAAATAGCAACAGATTTCTTTTGAAATTTTTCGGATTTCAATTTGGTTTATATTTAGGCAGTAGATACACAGTGGCATAATCAGAATATTCAATCGGTGGAAAAATGAAAGCCATGTAGAATTATTTCATAGAGCAAAAACATTGATCCAAAATGTGGTTTTCTCGGGTGGAGCAATTAACAAACTGTTCAAAATTCGGAAGATAATCTCCCAGTTGGTAATGATTGATATCACCGAGAACAATTTTAGTAGAGTAGGGAGAAGCCGTTTCCATCGACTTTACAGTGTCTTGTACAACATTTGCAGCTACATCAGCGCTTGCATCAGGAGGAATGTAAGGGAGAAAGACATGAATCTGGTTGAACTCACGTGGTAGATAATACCGTCTACAGGACACACACAATACTTCGATATCACGCTGACAGGTTTCTGCTCTAACGGTATAATTTCCACACCATTTTTCGTTTATACAAACAAAGTCCTCCACCTTTGGTCTTTTTTGTTTCAGGATTTGATGTATCAAAGCTGATTAATTGAAATCCGTTGCTATCAATCATTTGGTTGGGTATACTCGAGTTTAACTTTGTTTCCATAAAACATATAATGCTTGAGTTTCTGAATTCACAGATAAATCTAGTTGAAACCCGTAGTTCGTCAAGTTTATTACAGATTGATCTCACATGTCCATAATGAATCATAGGAAGTAGTATATGCAGCTTGCGGTTTTTTAAGGCGATGACAGAGGTCTCCTTTTCCTCTCTTGTGTTTACATGTTAAAAGACTCGTAGTGAGAGCCGTTGTAAGTATATGTACTATCTCTTGTAGGAACCCAATCGTGGAGCTCGGGTGACCTAGACGTAGGGGCCGAAGCAAGCTCCTACAATAAACCGCGTTCATTTGTGATTGCGTCGGCTTGGTTCTCGTAGCTCTAATATCCAAGTGGTAAATATACGAAAAGCACCAGAACACAAATCCAAAAGCAAGTAGCCACTGTCACATACATGATGAAAGTATCACAAATATCCACATAATTACATATCTTGAAGGGAGGCTATGCCAAACGATTCACACTTTACTCAGATATAACACCAATTCATAGCTTACAAATGCTATACTATGAGGCACTTTACTTTCTTAAATTTGGTGAACTAAAGTCTCCGGACTTAGGCCCCTCTTGAATTAAACAAAATTAACATCCTGAAGAAATTAGACCTTAAGCGTATTTCTTATCTGAGGATATCTTTAATTCCTATCTTTCACGTTTTAACACTTCTGAAAATCATTTTATATCCAAACTAATGTTCCGATACAGGATAATTACCAGTAAAATGAGTTTTCCATTCTGAAAGGGGAAAGACTGAATCCAAATCTATTCAAGAGACGTCCAATTCCTGGAGTTCGGCCCTTTGTGCACTTAATGCATTTTTTGAATGTTATGAGTGGTCAGTTAAATATAGTGGACTTGGGAACGTTTTTGAATTTTTGTATTCACCAATTCAGTTCTGTAAGTATAGACATATGTTATTACTGGGTGACAAATCTTGTCTTGCTATCCTCATCCTCCTACTCCCTTCTTCTTCTTCTTCTTTCCTTCTTCTTCTTTTTCTTCTTCTTCGTTTTTCTCTCCTTTTTCTTCTCCTCCTCATCACCTTTAGTTCCAGATCCAGTTAATCCCGTTTATCTGCAGGCGGTAACCACTTCGCCATATGGAGGTGGACTGGATAATACCGGATACATGTGTCTGTTGAGTCCACCCGATAATAAAGATGGAGCCACGGCGTCAACTCAGAGACTCATCAAACTGAGTACATCTTCGGATGATAACACGCTCACCGTGCCTGGGGTCAACTCTGCGGAACTACCAAATTCACTTCCGGTTGTTGTTAACCAATCCTTGCCATCTAACGACACTGCAGTTGGGGTTTTTGCATGTACAAGTACCACCGCCGAGGGTGAAAGTACATCCGTTTTCATCACGATTTTACTACACAACTGTAAGTCAAACCTACTCTTTGATACGGGAGTCAGACAGACTATGCATTTGTTTTGGTGATCCGCGTAACCACCGGATCACTTACTGATTATGCAGAAACATTTTCTTGTTTCTTTCTGTTGAATTTTTGTGGGCTACACAAAATCATTTTGTAACATGAGGTATCCAATGGGGTAAAAAATATATTTATCAAAATTGTTTTTTTCAAATCAAAATAATCTGTGAAGTGAGAGCTTTCAGAATATACCTACTTTATAGGGTACAGATAAGTACTTCTGTACTTAACTATGGTTTAATTACTTGACGTCGACCCTAAAATACACTGAAAAGAAGCTTCTTCCAAAATCAGTGTTGCATATATATATATATATATATATATATATATATATATATATATATATATATCGAGCGAAAGTGACGAATTCTATCTGTGTTGAAATATGGGTTTTGATTGAAACACAATTTACCAACATTAAGGTTTTTTACATAAAAATGCTGAAACGCTAATTTTTTTATTCAAATTTCATAAAATTTCACGGGATATTTGTCTTGTTGTAAGAAAAAGATTTGTTTTTCATGTCAAGAAAGCGGAATATTTGAAATAGGGATCATTAAAATGTAGCTTCATGTTCATACTCTCTAACTTAAGTGTGAATAACAAATACACCTCACTTCTGATGAGTTGTGTTTGTAACATGGACATTTGAAAATCTTCACTTTTGTCTTAAGTTGTATAGATAAGGTATTGCTGTTTTCTTTTCAGATTTCATGAAGTCAAAGCTTTCCAATGGTATATGGTTAGTAGGGGGTAGCTTGTATGGTTCTTGGGATATTCTTATTTGGAGCAAAAGGTGAGCGACATGCTCAGTTTACCGCACGATCTCTTACTGGTGACGTTACCTGTGAGGTCATTATTAATAAAGAAACACGTTTGTTTTTTATGACTAGAGTTAGACGACAAAACTTGGCCTTTATGCTAAAAAAATCTCAGGAACGGCATGTTTTATAATATTCTACCTTGGCACATTCTTGTCTCATAACCAGGTCTTACTCATGACGTCACCCATGACGTCATCAAGAAACTTTTCTCTGGTCAATATCCCATAAAAAGGAGTGAAATAAGACGGCCAAATTGACACTTGAGTGTGTCTTATTTGAGGCCTGTAACAGCTATAGGCGTATATCGTGTTTAGGGTATCCAAAACAGTAGAATTTTTGTGAAAGGGTATCAAAGTCACTGGTGATAAGAAGATACGCGGTAAGGGTACGGAATTTAAAATTTCCTACCGGCAAGTACAAAGTCCGATATGAGGTGACCCGACATTTGCTCCGGTGACAATTGCTTCGGTGACAATATTTCAGAAGACAAAGAGTTAGGGTTAGGGTTGCCATTGGCTTTCTAGTTCAGAATAGGGTTAGGGTTATGGTTAGGATAAGGGTTTAGGTCAGGGTTAGTGCATGAAATAATTGTCGCAGCAATTGTCGCCGGAGCAAATGTCATGGAACCCCGATATGATAATAAAATCCCGTCGAAATTCGATTAAAACAATTATACTCGAGATGTGAAATACCATGCAATATATCCCTGATAAGAGTTTAAAGATCGTAGGTGTTTCTTCTGTATAGGGTATCAAAACTACTCGCGGGACTACTCGTAGACTTTGACTCTCTTGGATGATATACAATGTTAAAGGTGACGTACGCCCACCCCGCCTCCAGATTTATCACATGATGACGCTCCACAGACGCATAAGAGCGCGTCAAAAATTTTCCGAAAATATTGAAGTTCTCCAAATGCCCACGTTTCAGACTATTTGAAGTAATTGGCTGAGGTCGAGTGCGCGCACATTCAAACCAAATTCAGCACTTATGAAGATCAGAACAAAGGTCAACTTTTGGGACCAGACCATGTTTGCGCGCATGTCAGGACGGACACGTAAGCGCGTGTCAAAATCTTGAAACCCTTCAAATGTCCGAAATTTCTTTCACGTACGTTTACGATAAATAATTTTCAATTGACGGTGAGGGAGGGCAATAAATCTGTGTCCCTGATCATGTCTTCGTTATGAAAAATAGTTTTTCAACCAATCTTGGTACCGCAGGCTTGGTCCTCACACCTAGAGGTCAAGGGACATTGTTAAACGCTACTTTGCATTCGTGCTTCATGAAAGACGCGTACAAGCCAGAGAAAATAATAATAATAATAATAACAACAACAACAATAATAATAATAATAATAATAATAATAACCATAATAATAATAATAATAATAATAATAATAATAATAATAATTAACATTTATATAGTGCTTATTATGCTTTGTTTCTAAGCGCTTTACAAATTATACATAATTATACATGAAAAAACAACAAAATTAACATTTGAAATAAATAAATTGAGACACATTGCATAAAAACTAATTACTGTAGAGCTAAATAAAACAAATTGGTGAAGTTCAAATAAAAGTCACATGCTCTAAATGCGTCATTATTTTTTAACTATTGCATAAGAAACGCGGATACCTAGTTTGTAGGTGTGATGAATTTTTATTTATTTTCTTTCATTGAATGTGGGAATTTCTAGCTTGTATGCAATTCACTCACTTGCATGATTGAAATTATATAAGTTTTTCTGTGTTTTTTGCTCATCATTACTTATGCATGGAATATATTTCAGGATCCCCTTTTACTCCGATATATTACATCTGTTCCACAAGGAAAAGGGGTTAAAATATTTCAGAAACGTTTTTGCAATCACATGGTCACTGACATCACAGTAATAAGTTCAAATAACCTCATACAGTTACAGAAGGAAGCAATTGCCCCCACGTCAATCAATAAAAAAGTGATGAACACTGTAATAAAAAAAGTTTTATTACAGTTTCCTCTGCTGTATAGCAACCCAGTCACCCTTTTGTTAACGCAAAGAAGGGACTATTAAAGGCAGTGGATCTCATTTGCAAACATCCCCACAGACCAGGAAAAGATAACTCATGCCCTTAGGCTACTGATGAAGGGCATGTCTGTGAAATCTGGGGGTCAGTGATTGCCTAGAATTTGAAAAATGCAAAAGGAAAACAATTGCCGTTTAGTGCACGTTCTATGGTAGGAATTTTTTTCTCGCGAGAAAAAATTCAAATCTGAGTCTAACGGTCACTTTAATTCCACTAAAACTGCGTTTCTAGCTCCTATATTTTGCTAAAGGTTCCCAGAGGGCATTTCCTTTCATTTCATTTCATTTATTTCATTTCCAACCAAATATAACATAACATAGTATAATGTATATACATGTGTACATTGTCAGATTGGAGTACATCAACATGAGAAATTAAATGAATATGCACGGTGACATTAACAATAATACAATCTACATTGTATTCAGAGTATACACAGAATTATATAGTGCGAATATAAAATAAATGTACTGCACCGACCAAATAATAAGTAAATATTTGACAATAATTCGGTGGATGTATAGTATTTTGCAGTTAGGAATTAACAAAAACAAAAGAAGAGCAAACAATTACAAGTATAATGGAAAGAAGGGTGGAAATGGGAAGCCTACTGAAGCCAAGGCTTGGTAGTCTAGTTAGGCCCCGTTAGTGGTTAACAGCAAACAAAAACAAAACAGTTAACAGTTGGAACGACTTACCGGAAAAATGACAATACTAGTGAAAAAGAAACACGGACAGAGGACTAACAAATCACAGATGAGGAGGGAGAAGAAAGGGAGACAGGTAAGACGAAATAAAGAAAGGCGCAGGAGAAACAATTAATACCAAAACTACAAATGGCTGCAATATCCAAATTTGATGAAATAAAAGCAGCCCGGTCCAAAATAGGCTAAGATACAGTCATAAGATGCCGAGAACTGAAATGAAATAAATTTGAGATTTGAGATGTATAACGACTGTCAGGGAGATGCAGTCCCACTAACTTAAGTACTAGATTACTATGGGTGTAGAGCATAGTTTACAATTGATTTGTTTTATATCATTGAATAGATAAGATATCTTTAATTTTCTATTTGAAGTGGCTATACAAGTATTAGTTTGCGCAGTATTTCTGGGGATAACAGAGTTCAAAATTTGGGTCCACTATTTGTAAAATTTATTGGCGAATAATGTTTCGTAGTGCGGGGAGATGAAAAAAAACTAGCCTTGTCGGTGGGATACATGTATGGTATTGTACGGTTAGTTGTGAACATATATGTAGAATACCTTGGCAAGCTACTTTTCTATTCTAGGTTGAACCATGAAAACCAAGGTTATCAGAATGTAAATAATCATGGACTTTAACGAATCGGTCTTACTTTTGAAAAGGAAATCTGTGTGGGCTCGTAGTTGGAGTGACAGTTATTCCCGCATCGGCTTATCTTTTGTAAGTAATAAAATCTTTTGTAATTGGGTGACCATGTAATTATCCCCAGGCTAATGCCGTAATTTAAGTATGGTAATACACAGAGTTGAATATAATGTGATAGAACGTTTGTGGTAAATACCATTTCAATTTATTTTAATGCCAATGTTTCCTGGGATAATTTTACAAAGTATTATTAATGTGGGCTTCCAAGATCAATTTATCGTCGAGGTTGACACCTAAAAATTTTATCTGGGACACTTTATTGATTTAGTCGAGTTGTCAATCCTAATATTCTTGCAGGAATGTTAATTAACAGAATTGCTAAACAGAGCATAAAATGTTGTCTTTTGTAGATTGAGTGAAAGTTTGTTAGATTTTATCCGGAGTCTGTATACGTGTTTAAGGCTCATTGTTGCAGTGTGTCACATTAAAATAATTTGAATTCGCGGTGTAAAAGAAAATACTAGATGTCATCAGCAAAATGGAGAAATGACCAACGGGACGAGGATTTGTGAAATCGTTTAATATACAAAATGAATAAAAAGGACTAGCAAAGATCCCTGTGGAACGTCCGCAATTAATGTCGTGTGGTAGATGAAGTTTTAATTTGAATAGATACGAATGTGTCTTCTGTTTTGAAATTTAGTCCTGAACCACATCCAAGGCCTCCCTCTAATTCGCATAATAAGAGAGTTAATATAAGAGTATATTATTCATGATTATG
>JZLH01S0239039.1:0-11730 GCA_001188425.1 Eucidaris tribuloides | reverse complement strand
TGTCTCCAGAAACAAATAATAATGTTGTTTGTTCAAACTATATCTGGACATATTCATGATTTGCCGAATCTCACTTCTCAGTTGATTAACAAATTTATTACCACAGACCTGAAATATTCAGCATTGCATTTGGCTTTGTATTCCATACAGAGTCCAAACGAATGTCAATATGCTTTGTAGGGTTCAGTCTGTTTTCACACATGCAATGTCAGATTGGCCAACTATGTCAGTGGATTTTTCATCGCCAAATGTCAGTTATGACCTTGTTTCCCTCAAATTCCGCAGGTCTAATTCACATTTTCCAGTTTGCTTTGTATGCCCGCCATTTCTGCACTGAGGAAGTTCAAATTTGCTGTCCAAACATTTGGAGAATAAAGTCAGTTCGCAGCATGGACATGAATCTTCTTCCAACGAAATACTCTGAATTTCTGTCTTTAAGAAAATAATCACAAGGACTATTTGACTTTTTGACTGATAAACGTGACTGATAATAGCCAAAGTTTAGTGTTTACTTTGACCCATAAATGCTCAAAGTTTGATGTTATTGAGAGACAAACACTATGCATGGTTATGCCATCCCAAGAGAAATTCAAAAGCACAGATGCATGCAGAATGGTGGTCTGTTATACATGTATGTAGACTATTATCGGACATTATTCGGAATAGAAGCTGCTCCAAAAACTTATCCTTTACGACCGGTATTCCCTTCACTATTCAGTATAATATTACAGCTAGTAGGCAGGGCTCCAGATTAACTTATTTTTTTGCTTGTCCTTTGGGCAAGTAAAATTAACACTTGCACAATTTTACTTACCGAAAAGAAAAGCTTACTTGCCCCCCCCCCCAAAAAAAAATATATATATATAACTAAATAAATAAAATTCATCATTTCTCACTAATTTCAAACACAAAGGCATTTTTATGGTATTGGAATTTTGCTACTTTTATTCTGGGGTTGTAAAGTTGCCATTTATATATTTAAAAAGTCATACAATTTTGGCCACAATTCTGCACAAGCCCATCATCAGTGACACATGAAGATTTTTTGAAAAAGCTTTCCTCATTTGTGATTGCATCAAAATTTCACTTCCCGATTGGGCAAGTAAATTTTTAACATTGTGAACTTTTAACTTGCCTGACATGAAATTTACTTAATACTTGCCCCAAGGCAAGCTGGGCAAGTGTCTAGTGCTGAGCCTGTTTGTAGGAGATAGGCCTACTGATTGAAATAAGGCGCTCAAAGAGAACAGAGTGCAGCTTAAAACAATAAAATATTAGAACTGAGTCAGCTGGGTGCTGGTGTTGTTGCACAAAATAAGCTCAAAGAACGAAAGGAACAAGACTGCATGTACCATGTACGTAAAATTATGGTTAATACAGGGCTTCGACACTAGCACTTGCCCGCTTGCCGGGGCAAGAAAATTCATGTTGGGCAATTGTAAAAAATCAGTTGATGAAAATTTACTTGCCTGAATGGGCAAGTAAAATATGACGTCAATGAGGAAAATCTGTCCAAAGTGTAATCAAAAGTGAACAAAATGTGTGTGTGAAATACTGTAAATAACTCATAACTTTGCCACCACCAGTATAACAAGAGCCCCGGGGGGCACGACGCTCACCTGAGCGTCTCGCAAACTCTCTGTGGTACCCATAGAAAAACAATCAGTTATACATATAGTTTTGGCCCTTGCGAGCCTGATATCTAGGCACCACGTAGCCAAAGGAACCAGTTGAAAAACTTTGCATCCCCTTGCCATATAAGCTGATTTTGCCAAGTTAATTAAATTCTAACAATCCGTTTTTATAAAAACAAGGCACGACATAGTATCTTAACATTTGACCTTTGACCTACTTATGTGACCTTGACCAACCAAATAATATTGACGGTCCCTGTTATGCATCTACCATCCAAGTTTGGTTACAAATGGGCTTCTGGTTAGAAAGTTACCTAGTTTGGGCCCTTATGGGCCCTGCCCCCTGGGCCCCAGGGGGGCCTGGTGTACCATTCACGAACCCTGTTTCCCCTCCCCCTGCAGGATCTTTCCCAGCAAGTTTGGTTAAAATTCATTGATGTGAATGTGAGTTATTCCTATAGGGCCCTACCCCCAAACTTTTGCCCCCTTGGGGGCCACGGGGCCACTTCTTAGGCATTGTCATGAGGAACATTAATTTCAGCACATTATAGAGGTATCTACACACTACGTGGAGGCTTAACTAAACTATTTCTGGATCTAGAGAAGAAGGCCAATACCAACCAAAGAAGAAACTTGACTTCGTTTTGACCTTTGACCTACATATGTGACCTTTGACCCCAAATAACATTGGGTTCCTGGTTACGCATCTACCACCCAAGTTTGGTTACAAATGGGCTTGTTTGTTAGAAAGTTACCTAGTTTGGCCCTTATGGGCCCTGCCCCCTGGGCCCCGGGGGGGGCGGGGGGGGGGGGCCTGGGTGTACCATTCCACAACCCTCTTTCCCCTCCCCCTGAGGATCATTCCCACCAAGTTTGGTCTAAATCCATTGATGTGAATGTGAGCTATTCCTATAGGGCCCTACCCCCAAACTTTTGCCCCCTTGGGGCCAAACGGGCCACCTGGGCATTGTCATGAGGAACATTAATTCAGCACATATGGAGGTATCTACACACAAATGTGCTTAACTAAAACTATTTCTGGATCTAGAGAAGATGATGTTTGAAAACTACCTACTTTTGGCCCTTTTAGGGCCCCTGCCCCTGGGCCCCTAGGGGGCCAGGGGTACCATTTGACGACCCTGAATCCCCACCCCCTAAGGATCATTCCTGCCAAGTTTGGGCCAAAATCCATCATGCATTTTGAAGAAGAAGCTGAAAATGTGTGAAAGTTTACGCACGACGAACGACGCACGACGAACGACGGACGACGGACAAAAAGCGATCGCAATAGCTCACTTGAGCCTTTGGCTCAGGTGAGCTAAAAATAAACTTCCAATACCAGATATAAGGCCTTACAGGTCTAAGTTCATAAAAATTATGTTTTTATTTTTTTTTTCGGGCAAGTACATTTTGGTTTGTATTAGTAGGCTTACACCTTACTGTGCACTGGAGCAATTTAGTACTTCAAATTTGTTCAAAACATATTTTCCCAAATTAAAGAGAAATCAAATGAAGGTTAATGGGTTGACCCTAATGATTAACCCTGATCCGGCAACCAAGAGGTGGGAGGTAAAATGAAATTAAGGTAAACTTGGGTTCATGTGATTGTGATATGACTTACATGTAGCACTATAAATTGGCAGAGTATGTTGGAAACATTCTCTGGAGACACAAATGTCATTTTGATTACTTTGGCCTCTTCCATCAATTTACCAAGAAAAGAAATTATAATGCCGCAAAGTTACTCCACACAAGTGTGGGTCTGATCTTCCAGTCTCCAGTATTCCATAGTCTAGGGGATGGACTTCACCCAGGCCCACTTTTCTAATGTTGTAATATTTGAGGGGCCTCAGGGAGTTTTGGATCTTGATCACTTATTTATCAAGGTATGGATACAATTGCTAACAAAACAAGTTCAGTTCAGTTCAGTTCAGTTGGTAACAAGTTACAGTACATGCCATTAAAAGTTCTACTCTAATTTCCCAAAAGTTTGTAAAAGGCTAACAATCACATGTACACTGCGGTCTGGGCAACTTTCAATGGGGTAATCCTTGGGTAAAATTTAGCAATTTAACCAAAATTAAAATCAGATACAGTACATTGAACAGAAAGCAAATATCAAGGAGAATTTTTTTTTGAACATCGTCGAACACAATTAACAGGTCTATATTCCTCACTCTTATCAATATATGCACCTCCATGGAAGAAGCATGGACCCTACTACGTAGTAGGGTCCATGGAAGAAGGGTATAATGAGGATATGATCAGTGACAGCTACTTGGTAGCAACAGAGGGAGTAGGCCTACACAGCCTTGCCTAAAGAGTTTCACAAGGCATACATCAGTTTGGTGTTCCAATTGATCTGGAAGTTTTGTAGGGACCTCAGAAAACTACTCATGACAGATGATGATCCTCTGGGGGTCTGGGGGCTTGGCTCCTGTAACCAAATGCCTTTAAAATACCTCCATCATAAATCTAACCAGATTACTGGATTTTTCCTCAAGCAGGTGGCTGCCCCATCTACCTTTTTAGGACCCAAAAGATGTTAACCCATTGCCTCTAAAATTATGTTATTCCCAGAGAAAGGCACATCCAGTTCAGGTAGCCAACAATTTAAATTGTCACAAGGTATTCAGATGCAAGTTATTGTAGAACGAGTCAACTTCCCGGGCGGGGGGGGGGGCGACTCAACATATTGGTGGTACGGGGACGTGCCGCTTTGACGACCCCCTTTTTCAGACCCAGATTTCAGCTCTCTAGTACCCAAAATTCCATAAAGTGCTGCTAATAGGAGCTCAGCGCAGCTCCGTAGACCCCCAAAACTGAAAGCTCCAACTACGATTAACCATTCGCTCCCTCTATAGCATGCTTCTTCATTGACTTTGTTCAATCTCGTGCGTGAACGGCCCAATATTTCTGGCTACTAGCTGATTACACGCTCGCAAGACGAATCCGGCGGCCCTGCCTGGCCAGCTGTGCGAGCGAACCGTGCGACGGCGCGATTCTGACATGCACTTCCTGTCCGCTCCTTAGCCCACTTAGACTCCCAATTTTCAGGGTTCATTTAGCTCGAAGACCCTATATTTTGTGCTTTTTGGCAGCTCCCTAGACCCCCATTCCAGCATCTCGGGAGGCACACCCCCATCAAAATATAATTTGAGTGCCCCCCCCACACCCCCCCCCCCCCCCGGGGTCCAACTTTTAACTACCAAATTTTCACAGTAGAATCCTTCAGTTTACTTGTTTCTAGAATAGTTTCACCCAAAGTTGAGGACTATCCCCAATCAAGTCATTTACCTTTAAGCCTAATGAAGCATGAATATACCAGCATTTTGTTTCTCTCGAGATAGAAATAGAGTCCCATAAAAACCTACATGTACACACCAGATTTGTCTGTCACAAGGCATACTGATGGAAGTTATTTTAGAATGAGTCAACTTTTGACTACAACATTTGCACAGTAAAATACTTGCACAGTTTACTTGATTTTAGAAAGGGTTCACTTTAAGTTGAGGACTACCCCTAATCATGTCATTGATCTTTAAATACAATAACACACTGTTACAAAATGAGCATTGCAATATACAGACCACACAGCACAACAGCAGAAGAGGAAGAAAGTGAAGTACATGAAGGGCTGTCTTGGCCTGAAACCACTCCAACGCCAGTCTCTCCCTCTTTGCAGGGAAAAAATTAAAATTTCCTTTTCAGGGGTTACTTTTCCTGTTTCAGTGCTTTCCAGATATTCTTTTTTTTTATAGAACCCTATGGTAATTTATGAGGGCTCTTTAACACATTTCGGGGGCAAAATCGCACCGAACCCCCCCCCCCCCCGGTATTTTTTTCCCTGCCTCTTTGCCTCCCCCCCCCAAAAAAAAGTATTTTTGTGTCTATTTGCAAAATAAAGATGATGTGAGTTTTCAAATGCAGCATAAGTTTAGGGGCTTTGAGAAAAAGCTTCCACAAACTCTCCCCCTGGGCCCCACCCACATGTAACAACCCACAACCCTGCTTTTCTTCAAATTTTGTTTTGCACCATCCGACAAGGTATCCACCCTTCCCCAACCATTCAAAAGAATTCCTGAGTCAGAGTAGTTCCATGGAGTGATAATACTGGACTTTGCCTGGAAAGTGGAAACCACCTATAATAGTACATTGAATTCGGTCAGTAATAAAAGAGTATAATATTCTGCAGATTGCAGAATGAGACTATAGATACATGTGTGCAAAGGGCCCTCCTATTTGAAAAAATAATAATAATTACTATATCATTTCAATGAAAAGGATTAAAAAACTGGTATGCTTAAACTATGTTTTCATACTGTGATTTAAGAAATTAACATAAAGTGAAACAAATGAAATACATGTAGGCCTACTCTATAGGCCTAATGTTTTCATTTGAGAAAATTTGTCTTAAATTATGAACTTATATGAAGTCGCCCAAATTATGTGATTTTAATGTGAGACAACATGTTTAAAGACTTAAGTCTTCATTTGCCTGATAGGAAGTAAATGTTCACTTTAGGCATAACACTTTTTGTTCTACCCAACCTCAAGTTCAAGTACACGTACCTCCCAAATAACTAACTCTTGTAGAACGATACATAATTTTAAAGTGATGAAATAAAGCAGAGCCAAAATATGTTTGCGAACCCTATGCTGTAATAATGTTAACTTTGTTAAGAGTCAATACCGGGTCATCAGATAGCTTCGACGACAGAACAGTTTGTAAACCAATAGCCACATGAGAATATCCCAGAAATGCCAGCCACAGTTACGGTGTTAGGGGTGACTCTTGTTGTTGGCTGCACTCCATGGTGTCTTTGGCATCAGAATAAAGAGATATTGGCCCTGGTTACACCTACATAACTGTTCTTAGAACGGTCTCAGAATGCTTCCATTAATCATCTAGGAACAGGACTGGACCTTCACTGGTGTGCTTACACCGCCGTCAGACAAGTTGTCTCATGTTCAGTAGAGCAGCGGGTTACCACTGGCAACGATTTAACCACGCACGTTCAGTGGCCGAATGTCTACCCATACTTCCGGCCGATGCGGTTCACGTGTATACTTAGGTTACGTAACTTCCTGTGCTCACGGTTTCAGAAAGCTTGTGTGGTTACACCACGTTCAAAACGGTCTGAGAACGGTCTCAGACCACCTCTGGAGGTGGTCCGACAAAAACGCTTTGGGAACACTTTTGGACCATTTTGGGTCGGTTGTTGTGTGGTTAAAAAGTGAGTGAACCGTTCTGAGACTATTCTCAGAACGCTTTTGACTTTTGGTGTAACCAGGGTCAAACAGTGGTGTAAACAGGGATTTTTTTTTGGGGGGGGGGGAGTGGACTGGTATAAGTTTTGGTGTTCCAACAAAAACATGGATTTTCAAAGCCTAAAGAGAATGGTGGAAAACAATTTGAAGAGCAACCAATAAAGGCATTTCATTACAAACCAAAGAGGATCTTATTGGAAAGACAATACAAACAAGCAAACAAACAAGGGGGGCATTGGGTCCCAAGGACCACTGGCAACGATTTAACCATGCACGTTCAGTGGTCAAATGTCTTTCCGTACTCCGGCCGACGCAGTTCGCGTATATACTTATGTTACGTAAATTCCTTCGCTGGACCGGTTTCGGAACGATTTTGGGTCATTCCGTGTCAATTCACCCAATGGGTTTAATCGTACCGACTCCAAATTCGTTCATATTTGGTATATAGGGTAATTGACATCATACAAGCCAGAATTTCAAATTTTAGCACAGTCAGCCTTACAGTTCTCGCACTATGACACGCCCTTTATTAGCATTTTCGGCCAAAATGGGCTTGACAGCCCATTTCTAATGGCCATTGCGCTGTAACGGGTGGTCCAAATGTTATATGAGTGGTATCATTGGAAAGGGAATAAAATAAACAATCTAAATGTGACATTACTTTTTACATTGGAGCAAGTTTAACTACGATGACCTTTTGACCTTAACCTTGACTTTGAATTTAACCAAGTAGGTCAAATTATTTTGAGACATAAATCATTGTACATTGTATTCAATACCTCTTCTACAAAATATCAAAAACCGGGAAATATATTATTTTTTGTTCGGTTTCTATCTTGTTTGAAAGCTGGCACATCAGATGCTTCCTGAAATTTATACAGTCCCACACATAGATTTTTATGTTGTTATGTGCATAACTACTCTCAGACACTTGATAGCTTGTTGGAGGCTTGCCAGACATGGCAACAACTAATGTATGCATATTGCATTTTTGGTATTAAAAATGTATTCATAAGAACAGGTGGGTAGTTCTACAAGAGAAAATATCCATAAATTTCAATACATTATGACATTAGTAGATTGTACAGGGTGTGTTTTTTATATCTGTGAGAGTAGTTGTGCACATATCCAACATTAAAATGTGTGGGACTGTATAAATTTCAGGAAGCATCTGATGTGCCAGCTTTCAAACAAGATAGAAACCAAACAAAAACTAATACATTTCCAGGTTTTTGATATATTGTAGAAGAGGTATTGAATATTATGTACACTGATTTTCGGCTCAATATAATTTGACCCACATGGTTAAATTCAAGGTCAAGGTAAAGGTCAAAAGGTCATCGTAGTTAAACTTGCTCCAATGTAAAAAATAATGTCACATTTAGATTGTTTATTTTATTACTTTTTCAATGATACCACTCACATCAAATTTGGACCACCCGTTACAGCGCAATGGCCATTAGAAAATTGGCAGTTACGCCCATTTTGGCCGAAAATGCTAATAAAGGGCGTGTCATAGCGTGAGAACCGTAAGGCGGATTGCGCTAAAAATTGAAATTCTGGATTGTATGATGTCAATTACCCTATATACCAAATATGAGCAAATTTGGAGTCGTTACGATTAAAATTTATTTTTATTTTGGGTGATTTGACAGAGAATGACCCTTTTGTGGTTACACCACATTTGAAACGGTCTGAGAACGGTCTCAGACCACCTCTGGAGGTGGTCCGACAAAAACGCTTTGGGAACACTTTTGGACCATTTTGAGTCAGTTGTTGTGTGGTTAAACCGCGAGTGAACCGTTCTGAGACTATTCTCAGAACGCTTTTGACTTTTGGTGTAACCAGGGTCAAACAGTGGTGTAAACAGGATTTTTTTTTGGGGGGGGGGGCGGTGACTGTATAATTTTGGTGTTCCAACAAAAAACATGGATTTTCAAAGCCTAAAGAGAATGGTGGAAAACAATTTGAAGAGCAACCAATAAAGGCATTTCTTTACAAACCAAAGAGGATCTTATTGGAAAGACAAAACAAACATGCAAACAAACAAGGGGGGCATTGAATCCCAACGACAAGATTCAAAAAACAGTTTTGTTTTCAAATGGAAAGGAGTCTTAAGGAGCCACTCCCCCTTCCCCCCCCCCTTTTTTACTACTCCACTAGAACTACATGATGGCTCAACAACTTCTCATTCTAACTGCAGACATATGACCAAATTAAAAACTCTGATCATATCGCAGACTTGATGGCATGTAAGCAGAGTCAACTGTAGAAAGATATGAGCATGGTAAACTGTCAACACTACCGTGTAACCAAAGTCGAGGGCTGAGTCAAGTTAATTTCAATTTGAATTTTGATATCATACATGTATGTTGCATTCGGAGGAAAAAAATGTATACAATGATGAACAGAAGAAAGAATTGGTACAGTCAATTTGCAGAGTTGATGGCCTCACTTCTTGTTAGATATTTGCAAAGTTTTACACATGTACATGTAGGATCTGTACAAGAGTGAAGACCCATTTTTTGTTGTTTTTTGGCTTAATGATGCCTGTTATGACAGAAAATTTTATTTCTTAACTCTTTAAAAAAAAAGGCCTACTCATCAATGTCGGCAATGTCAAATTGCCTCAGTTTTTCAATTTACATGTAGGCCTATGGTACAAAAAAATAATTTGTTCTACTTCATGTTTTTTACTTTCATTACTGATATTTCTTACATGTAAATAGGCCTTCAAGTACTCATATTTGAAGACACCTGGTCAACATGAGTGATTTTACTAGTTTATTTATAAGTGCAGTAAAAAATAGTTCAGCATTGAGAAATTTAACACCCCCCCCCCAAAAAAAAGAACAATGTACCTTTTTTCAATTCACAGCAGGTACAAGATTAATTTTTTACCAAAATATCAGAAAATTGTTGAAATTTGTTCTTCTTATACATGTATTCAGTAGATTGGAATGTTGACTTGAATGTAGTCTTGATGAGATTTGATCACTAAATCAGGGCTCCACACTAGCTTTTTTGCCTGCTTGCCCATCGGGCAAGTGAAATTATCACTTTCAGATTTTTACTTGCCCGAATTAAAGATTTACTTGCCCGATAAACAATAAACAAAAACATTAAAAATGATTCTCACTACAGTTCGGTCTCGGTTATACGGCCATCGATTATACGGAAATCTCTGTTATCCGGACAATGGGCTTATCAGTCATTACGTGTAATTGATACACCTTTATCAGAAGTGTACACAGAAACATGCTGGTTATCAGGGACAGTAAAAAAGTGTAACATGTGGGAGGTCTGTTGCAATTTGTGCATGGTCTTTGGGTTGTTTATACAACAACTTATGGCATGTGTACCTCCCCCCTATACTGTGTTTGTACATTATCTCTCTTATCCGGCCATATCACTTATCCGGATGGCTGCTGGTCCCAACGTAGCCGGTTAATCGAGTTCGAACTGTAAATTTAAACAATAAGGCTTTTTTATAGCATTGGACATTTATTATTTTATTTCTGGGGGTTGCAATAGGTGTGATTTATGAAGTTGAGTCATAAAATTAAATACAATGAATGAAATAATGTTGAAATAGACCTGAACACAAAATTTTAGACATATTTTTGTTGTTTATGGACATATTTTGCTCATTTCATGACCAAAATTTTACTTGCCCAATTGGGCAAGTAAAGTTTAACATTTTGAGGTTTTACTTGCCCCACTTGAAATTTTACTCGCCCCGGGCAAGTGGGCAAGTGCTAGTGTCGAGCCCTGACTAAATGCAATTTTTTATTTGTAATTGTGGACCGAGAGAACAACAAAAAATGACACAAGACAAATTATTAAATTAAAAGAAACCCTAATCAGCAAAACAGCCCTTGTGAAAGAGATGTTGCAAAGAGCCCTTGACAAGATTTTGGAGAAGGATGATTCCCCCCCCCCCCCCATGGAAGTTACCTACATGTACATGGAATGAACAACACGTACCAACTAACCAAAATGTATACATACACATGTACATGTACATGTACATGTAGGCTATTCATTGTGAAACCTAATATTTTTGTTCAGCTTCAAACTCCAAAAATTTTAAGACATCAGAAAAACTCAAGATTTCACACTGTTTCAGCAATCACTCTTTTGTTCCCACCCTTCTTTCACACCAAATCAGGTTTTGGAAGTCCTGAATGTTACCAACATTAGTGCCAAGGCCGTATTTCTCACATGGGAATCAAATGGCTACTGTAATCATAAACAGCTGTAGAATCACAATGTTCTTGAGGATTTATTTCAAATTATGTTTCAATTTAACACCAGTGCATGTTGCTTTGGAACGCCAAATTGTGCATACATGTACAACCCCCTGCACATACAACGTACCATGGGGAAACTCCACTGGTTATGAGTACTACATATTCAAATGACTTTTCCGTTTTCCAGTCGATAACAATGCCTCGATAAGCAAGGAGGTGAGGTGGAAAAGACTGAGAGTCCCGTCAAGTGAACCCACCATTATGTCAATCAATTGTGTGTGCCTAACTTGTTTGGCACCCCTACCCTAATAATAGGGGCAACAAACAACATGCTGAGATAAATGCTCCTACTTTACTGACACAAATTGAGTTTCATACTGTAAAACATATTGGCAATATTTGTCATCAATATGCTACATACATGTACATGCATGTGTACAATAAAATCCAGACAATTACAGTACTAACAAGTGGCCCATTTTCTTTTTAACCAGTTCAGGAGTAGTCCCATGTATACAGTACTTGGGGTGGACTGGGGTTTAGGAATGTATGTGTAGGGCCCTAGCCCATGC
>JZLH01S0239035.1:25138-50074 GCA_001188425.1 Eucidaris tribuloides | reverse complement strand
CGGCATTCTTCAAAAAATCATGTTTAATGTGTCTAAATATTCAGCAATAACCCTTAGTCATTTTAAAACACAATTGATCATCTGTTAGTTGAGATAAATGACGTCATTCAGCAAGCAAAAACTGCGAATCTTGAGATACGCTACTTGAGAAATAACCAACGTCTACGTGTCTAGAAAAAGTGCTTAAGTAAAGTTACGTTGTTTTGGCTGATGAGACAGCCTGTGGCTGGCAGAACGACGTATCTCCAGGTCCTGATCTACATCTGCACTGCTTGTGTAGTACTTAGAACATAGAGAGAATTATGAAACTTAACTACGTATCTGAAAGGTACGTTGTTTTGCCAAATAATCCTGCGTTCATCTGGCAGACTAACGTATTTTTGCATGATACTTAAAAAAAATCTTTAAAACGATGATGATAAAATTTTATTTAACTTACAAGAGAAATGTAGCTTCTCTTTTTATTTAAAAAAACGTAAATTCAACTGATACAAATTACTATAGGCCTATATGAACAATGACAAACATTTTAACTTTAAACGTGGATATCTCCAAATCTCCAAAAACGGAATATGTAGTTTTACCAGTAATTGCAAAACGAACGTACTGAATGAAGTGTTAACTGTGGGCGTATGCAAACATGACCAAACAGTACCCAAAGGTCAGATCTTTCAATTGAGTATCTGAATATGAGAACGACCTAAGTCCATTTTAAACATTGTTCTTTATTGCCCCATATAAAACCAAAGATGACAATCCAAGTTATCGAAATTTTCTAGTACGTAAGTAACATATACCTAGTAATTATACTCTTTTGCTTTGGTTAATTAGAAATGTCATCTTTGGTTTCGTATGGGACAATAAAGACAAATTTCCAACATGGACTTGGGTCGTTTTTATATTCATACGTTCAATTGTGGAAGACAATATTGGCTGATGCTTAGAAATTAAAAGCACTGTATAGTGAGCAGATTGTACAGTAGAATAAGTATGTTGATATACTCCGATTTGCTGTAGTCTGCAGGTAGAGACCCACACTGTATGAAACTGACATTGGTTCGATATATGTGAAACAAAATGTCTAGACCACGCAGGTGGTTTGCCATCTTTGTTCATGGTACTATTCCACCTCCAGCACACTTATGTGCGAGAAACAAAAATCTGAACTTAGCAGACGTACTCGAGATGGAAAAAAACCAAACCAAACCGAAAAGGTCAGAACTGTCCCCGAGATACAGAAGCTCATGAAAAGCAGCGGCGATGCGTTCAACATTGACGAGATGAGTTTCTTTGGAACAACACCACTGATAATAGCATGTCGACAAGGAAATGTGGAGATGGTGGAGTTTCTACTCGAACTGAAAGCCGATCCAAACATAGCTTGCCCTGATGACGGCAACCCAGCTTTACATATGATTTTGTCTACAAGTAGGAGAGACTCGGCAACTCTGTCAAAAGGCAAAAACTTATCCTTACGAGAAAATGCATGACATGCAGTGCATTGCTCAATTACTCCTTGATCACGGTGCTCTCATATCAAATAACACCAGAGGCCAGAGTCCATTACAAATGGCAGCGAGGCGAAATCAGAAAAGTCTGGTCGAATTCTTCATGACATGTTATTCATTACATTTTACAAAGATCGATCGGATTAATGCCCTAGAGCTCCTTGCATCAAGTCAGGCAACATCAAAATGGGACGAAACGCTTGGATATCATCTATTTCATCAGGCAATGACACTTCGATTCGAAGATCCTAATGATGTGATTAAAAAAGACGTAGTTGTACCTAAAGACTCCTCTTTACCAAAGGAATGTGAAACAATCGAAGAACTTGAAGCGATGGAGGGAGTCCCACATCTTTTACGCCAACAGGGGCGTTTGGTCGGACGTCGGTTGAAACTTCCCTCTGACATAGAGTATGTTGAGTTACGGCGATACATAACAGATAAACAGTACCGTGTTTCTCTCCAGGAACTAGTTGCGATAACTTTTGGAATCAAAGTGAACTTCTCTCAGAATGTGATAGCAACACCTGCCGCACATATAGCCATTGATGCAATAACGGAGATGCTAGTGTCGGCTATTGAAATTCGTGACCATAGTGAAGAAAAGTACCTTCTTCCGTTTCAAGTCGTCCAGATGCATTTGGAATCGTTTTTAGAGATTCTTGGCCACACGAACTGGAGTCTAATACGAATTGCAAATACATTTGCATCAAGCATGTCAAATGTTCTGATTGCTGTATGCCATTTGTACGAAGACAAGGAGCTTGAGGTAACGGGTCAGGCAGTTTGTAAGATAATGGATGTTATTTGGCAGAGACAATCCAGTCATTTAGAGAAAACACCCGACAAACGCATCGGCTCTCGTGCATCAGTTTTGAACACATTCTTTGAAATTGACTTGTCGTGTTTGAAAACACGCTTATGGAGGAACCTTATTCTCAAACACCCTCGAAAATTGAGGATTATGGTGGCTCGTCTGTTGCAGGTTGAAGGCGTGGAATATGTAAATGACTTTGGAAAAACACTTATGCATGTTGCTGTTCGTAAAGACTTTGGCGAATGGGAGACAAAATCAGCTGTAATCACCCTTCTTGCGAGGTATGGATGTCCTTGTGATAAGAAAGATGACGGTGGAAACTCACCAGTGGACTCACTTGTCCTGTTCAAAAGACGCCCCATGAATCGAGCACAAAGACAGCCAAGGAAAGAGGATGACGAGACTGTCAAAGTGCGAAATCTCCTGGAGTCGCTACAAGCGCGAAGCCTAGATCTCCAGGAGCTTGCGATAAGGGCCGTGCTGAAACACGGAATACCTTATCGAGGAAAATTACCGGACAGGCTGTGTAAACTCGTGGAATAGGATGTACATGTGGTCAAACTATCATTGACGATCAGAAATCTTGAAATAATAAATTGTTTGACATGCCATAGATAGCATAATGTGATATGCAGCTAGTGACATGATTTTTACTTGAATGTCATGTAAACTAATTTACATCTTGAGCATTTGTTGACGAGCACATTGACACGGCAATGACGGTGGTATGGGACATTGAATTCCGGTACAGATTAAATATTTTCTTCTCTGCATTTTATTGAAGTTTAGTGCATGATACATTATTTAATCTTGGCACGGGTGATGTAAATTAAAATCATTTCTCTGTCTAATGGAAGGGAGACTAAAATGAGAACAGACAGGAATGGGAATCATACAAGAAATAACAAAGAGCGAAAGGTACTTTGCAAGGTACGCAAAGTTCGAAGCACTAAAACCATGACAACTAAATAAATGTATCATGTGATAAAAATTATTCGTAGTTGGCTGCAATCCAGAAGAATTAATTGGCTACAAGTCTCTAAAGCACTATGCCAACACACACTCCATATTTGGAACTTAGCACACAAGGCTAATCAATAATAAATGAGTATTTTGAAAGGTGGACTTTTAGAATAGAGTTGATATAAATTATATGGTTATTCTGTCCGTCTGAACTGGAATTCGTATTCTTGTTTAATATGAATTCAGTGAGAAGTAACGGTCAAGCAATATTTGTTGTGTGATTTCAACAAATAGGAAAACATTTTGCCGTGATTAAAAGAAATTGATACATGTGTATATTTGGGGGCGCAATTATATCTTCGACACAGTTAACATTAGGTTGAAGCCATGGCGCACTGAATGTCTCAGAGGTCTGTTTTCGACTTGTCCTTCGGTGATTACAGTCTTGCTGTGACATAAATCTGTTAACCCACTAATCAAACCTGTTTACTTTGATACAACGTTGAACTCATTAGATTTCGGAGTTGAGATGTGAAAAGAGAAAGTGAACGAGGATATGTATATATTTTACGTCATGATAACTTAGTCATTAATTAGTATTGTGGAGGTTTCAGTTTAAAACAAGTTTTTGAATGTACAAATAAACACCATATAATGCAAACCTTATACAAAATACAAAATTATGTTGCAATTGGCAGGATATGGATTGATAAGCATCGCACGTGAAATATACATCAAGCCAGGTCTTTATTGTAATACAGCAGTCTACGCACATACAGGGCGTCAATCCTGGGGTGGTAGGGTGGCAGTTGCCAACTTGCCACCCCAATGAAAATATTGGGGGGAATGTCGATTTGCCCCCCCCCCCCGTAATAATGTTTGCCAACTTGAAAAATTCATAATATGCAATGTAGGGATACCGTATGTTTAAAAAGCATTGGAAAGCACTATAAAACCATTTAAACTTGGCATTAAAATACTATTAAACATAAAAATTTATTAATTTTTCGGCGCGCTTCGCGCTCAACATTCTGTTTTTTACTTTTGCCCCCCCCCCAAATCCGAAAGATGGATCGACGAACCTGCGCACATAGCAAACCTGAGTACTCATACATTTTCACTTGTTTAACTCTTAAAGTTTAGTTTTGGCGATTTTTCTTTTATTTGAAAGGTTTATGCCCAAAAGTCATATCACACCAATAACTGATACTCTGATCTTTCCGATGAGGTATAATTCAGATAACCTTAACACCTTATTAACCCTTTGGATGCTGTAGTGTAAAATATAGTCGAAAATCTCGGGGTCCCCCCCCCCGAGATTTTTCATTAATTAATCCAAAAAAAAAACTAACTAACAGACATTCAGAATCTGTTATTGGTGTGATATTACGGCCACGCTTTTTTTTTACCAGCCGCGCACCGTCACGAATTGTGCCACGAGTGCTTCCCTCATTGGCACGTTAAGAAGAGTGCCATGGCGTAAACCGTGATGCGTGCAAGTGTAAAGGCACCTATGTAGATAGTAATAGATCACTAGAATTCCATATGGACTGTCTGCTCATTTTTTTACGCTGACTGTAGTCCTGATCGTAGACCCGACTAGCTTTCTCCTGCTGACCTCGATAAAGTCAACAGACTAGTGGGTAGCAAAGGCCGTGCAGCACTCGTCACACTTCAGGAGTTTGGGTTTCTGACGTGGGAATAAAGGATTATCAACGAATAACGTCTTAAAGTTGTTGAATGAGTGCAAAGATCTTATAAAATTCAAATTTAGAAGGAGTTGTGGAACAAATAATCAATACGAATTTTGTCCCGTGGGAAATACTTTCTGTCCTGACGTGCACTTGGTCGCATATATTGGCAGGGTTTGTTCGAAATCAAATTTACTTAGTAGCTCAGGTGAACGTGAAACCTGATTTTGTGGCTCTTATATTGATTGTAGTAGCTTTTACGTCGATTTGGCAATGTTATGCAGATACACGGACATGTAAATTAGAACTACAAATACAGAGTTTTATGTATGCTACTTGAATTAAGACTAATCGCTTCAGGCGTAACCAAACATGTTCAAAGGTCATTTCAGGTACTTCACGACTGTTGTATACACAACGTAACGATGAGGTCACTGAATTCAGATCACTTGTTAACGATGGTATACGTTCAATAGCCCAATTCTTTACTGTTATACTCCAGATCCTAATATTTGGCTTGATTACAATTTCAAAGAGTGAAATAAAAACAAGATGGACAACGTTCACTTCCACAAGTATGCCAAGAACCAGACACTCAACTTAGCAGATGTACTCATTCAGGAGAAGATCAAAACCGTCCCTGAGCTACAGGGTTTAACGAGAGCCGCGGCGATGCGTTTAACATTGATGAGATGAGTTTCGGAGGAATGACGCCATTGATGATTGCATGTCGACAAGGAAATGTGGAACTAGTGAAGTTTCTACTCGAACGGAAGGCTGATCTGCACGTAGTCTGCCCTGACAATGGGAATACAGCCTTACATATGATATGTCAACCAGATCAAGAGACCCTATATCTATGTCAGAAGGCGGACACTTATCCGTACGTGAAAATGCATGACATGGAGTCCATTGCCGAGTTACTCTTAAATCATGGCGCGATCGTCGTCAGTAACACCATGGGGTTGAGTCCATTGCTCCTCGCAGCGACCCAAAATATGAAAACTCTGGTCGAGTTTTTCTTGACAAGTCACTCACATTTTACAAAGATTGATCGGATTAATGCCTTGGAGCTACTTGCATCTGAACAAACATTGTGGAATTGGGACAAAACGTTTGGGTATGATCTATTTCACAAGGCGATGACACTTCGCTGGGAAAATTCTGATGATGTTATCCGGCAAGACATAGAAGTAACTGCAGGTTCTTGTTATGTGAAGGAATGCGAAACGATCGAAGAACTTGAAGCTATCAAAGGTGACATTGATCTAATAGAGACACAGGCAAAACTCGTCAGAAATCGGGTGCTCCCTCCAAATAAGAGAGATTTAGGTGAATTGCGGCGGTACATAAGGCAAGGACAACATCCTGTCACTCTACAAGAACTGGTTGAGATAACTTTTGGAATTAAAGTAACCTTGTCTCAGAGTGTTATTGTAGCATCGGTTGGACACACAGCCATTGAAGCAATAATGGACACAATCTGGTTGGCCACTGAGATTCGTGACAGCAGTGACGATAAGTGCCTCCTTCCCTTTTCAGAGGTACATAGGCATCTGGAATCGTTTTTAGAGATTCTTGGCCGCATGAACTGGAGCCTACTGCTTCTTGCCGACGAAATTGCCTCACGCATGGCTTACATTCTGATCGCAATATTTCGCTTGTACGAGGGAATGGAGGAGCTTGAAGTCACGTGTCAGACAGTTCTGAAGATCATGGATGTCATCTGGAAAAGACAATCAAGCCACCGTACAAATACTCACGATGAAAGTGACGAACGACCTACATCAGTCTTAGATACATTACTTGGACTTTCCTGGCAATATTCCTCCTCCCAACTACATTTCTTGGGCAATATAATGGCTGAAAATCCTCAGAAATTGAAAATTGTGGTGGCTCGTCTTTTACAGGCTGAAGACGTAGAACACGTCAACTCTCTTGGTAAAACGTTCATGCACCTTGCTGTTGTGCAAAACTTCGGTGAATGGGAGACCAAATCAGCTATAATCACCCTTCTTGCCAGGTATGGATGTCCTTGTGACAGGAAGGATAAGAAAGGGAACACACCAATAGAAGCACATCTCCAGATGAAAAGATGGGAATTGGGTTCATCCAAGGGAGAGGAAGAGAATGACGAGACTGTCAAAGTAAGAAGTCTTCTGGAGTCGTTATATGCTCCTTGCCTTGATCTTAAAGAACTTGCAATAAGGACTGTGCTGAAGAACAAAATACCTTATCGAGGAAAAATACCACACAGACTTTGTACAATACTGGAGTAAGAAGTACACTTGATGTACACTATTAATGAAACTTTCAGTGACGATCAGAAATCCTGAAATATTTGAATACAGCGAACTTACGATCCGGTATATGGAATACTTACATGGTTTTACACGTAATTTGTCTTTGTTTCCTGCTTAATTTACATTGTGGGATCTTTGGTAAACACATTGGTAAGGTGTTTATTATTTTATAGCAATCAAGGGTAATACGTAACACATTATGCATTTTATTCAATGGCGACCGTAACTTTTTTATGGTTCATTATGTAAAATTATATGATGTACTGTAACATAATGACTTGATTGGGAACACTTAAAATTCTTCAAGAACCATAATGAGTTCGGACACGGCTTAATGTATACACTACCTGGAGTATTTATCTTACTCATAGAGAGCAAGGTAATTTAAGTATATTCATTTTCAAGTGCCTGAATAATTTATTTACTGATTTCTTCAACAGTAAGTTTCAATACATATCTGAAACGTGTTAATACACAATCTGTTTCAAACCAAAACATCGACATTCCAAAATGCAATTTCAACTATATTTGACAAATATTCACTTTTGATCCCGCAAAATCGATATTCAATTCTTTACCGCTAAAAATTAGAATCATACCAAGAAAAACTTCAGTCCTATATCATGGGAATTTATTGTACTATGTACTGTTTTTCTTTACTACGTTTAAATGAATTTAGACTTATTGTGTTTGAGAATTTATGTGTATGCGTATAACTTTTATGTTTTATTTTATGTACAGATTTGTATTGCTTTTATGCTCTGAATCCCTATTGATACCAACATGTTGAAAGGGTACCCTATTAAAATATTGTGTAAATAAATGAAATAAAATCTTGTCTGGAACGATTTGTCTTGAATTTTGTTCACTTGAGGAGACTCAGACATGAACAAACCAGTATTGCATTAATCTCTTGCCCCGATAGAAACTAATTAAATGGAAATGTACACAGCATTTGCCTATCACAATGAATATATTGGTGATAGTTGAAAACACATACGATACTACTTATATCTTGGTTAACTTTACTTTTTCATTTGACCCAACATATTTTCTCCAAAATAACTAGTACAAGAGAATGCTAATTGCAAATAGCATTAAGCTTGAGAAATGCAGCAATATGTCCCACCTCTTTGAAGGCAGAAGGTCAGTGTATAGAACCTTTGTGCCAATCAGATGAGTGATTTCAAAAAGGGTCAGTAAGTGAGAAAATAAATGTATTAATCAATCAATCCAGTTTTTAAAGAAATAAACGTTGACAAATTCATCCGTAATAATTGTAGGCAATTAAACAAAAAGACCATGCACGAGTCAGTGCATCTCTTAATAAATAGTGAAGTTGAATATGTCATTTCATTTCATTTTATTTATTTCATTTCCAACAAAATATAACATAATACAAACACATAAACACGAGAAAGTAATTAAATATGTACGGTGACATTAACAATAATACGATCTGCATTATATTCATAACATAGACAGAATTATATTGTGTGAATATGAAATAAATGTACTGCACTGGTTATACGGAAAATAAAAAAATATTGAGAATATTTGTGCGGATGCATGGTATTTTACAGTTGAAAATTAACAAAGAACAAACGGAAACAAAAGAAAGCGTAAACAAACACATGTAATGGGAAGGATAGAAATGCAAAATCTACTGAAGCCAGGCTTGTAGTCTGTATGTCTCGTTTGGTCACGTTGGTAGTTCAGACTGCTACCCGTTTGAAGACAAATTAAACAGTTGACAATAGGATGATACCGGTGTACTGACAATACCAGTGCGACAAACAGGACAAAACAGAACAAAACAGGACCGGCATAATGACAATACTAGTGGGGCAAAACAGGACAAAACAAGAAAAAACAGGACAAAGCAGGACCGGCATAATGGTTTTAATGTAAAATAACATTTACAATTATTGTGCAATATTGGAATAATGTATGCATTATCATTTTTTATGTGGTATATGATGTTTGCAAATCAATCATTTTTTGTCTTCGGACATTTTGTTTGATTTTTATGAATAAACCCTAAATTGAATTGAATTAATGAATTAAATCTGTGTACGATGGCTATAACAGAAAATGTATCTGTGTGTTTTGTGTAAATATATTATGTATATCAATTGAATTTGTATTTGCATTGTGTAGTATAATTTATGTAAATATTGTATGTATATATATGCCAACAAAGTGAATTTCCTTTGAGGTCAATAAAATAATGAATCTGAATCTGAATCTGAAAAATCTGAAAATTGAATTGAAAAAAATGACTATACTAGTGGGGCAAAACAGGACAAAACAAGACAAAACTGAACAAAGCAGAACCGGCATAATAACAATACTAGTGAGGAAAAACAGGACCAGTACTTACAATGCAGAGAGGGCGCAGAAAGAAGGAAAACCAGGTAAAAGAATGTGTAGGAGAAAGAAGTAATGCAGAACTGTAGATGCCCGTATTCCAAATTTGACGAAATAACAGAAGCACCAGTCAAAAATGTAGGGCAGGGGTAAATCAGTGACGACGAGATCTGATTGAAATATATTTATTTGAATACACGACTGCAAGAGTCCATACAGGGAGGTTGCAGTCTACTAACATAAAGTTTGATTATTATGATAGATCACTGTTTATAATTAGTGTTATAGGCATTGATTAAAATTATCTATATTTGACAATTTACTGGCTGTTAAATGACACATTAATCAATTCATATTATTTCCCAATAAATAACAAAGAATTCTATTCCGGCTTCGATTTCGGATTACTTTTAAAGTAATCATCGTAAGTTACCAACTTATTTTGCAAACAAAGCTGACAAACTTTGAATTTGGCAGTTTTTACTTCATTTTGTTATAATTTTAAATAACAAAGCTTACATATTTACGTTATGCTCAGACCAACATATTTCAGTTTTTGCTTGTTGCTGTTTAGAATGCTGATTGAGAGGAATGTCGTGCTTCGTGAGATCACAAGGTTTGGTAAAAGAGGAGGATATTTACCAAAAAGACACACACAAACATACCAACAAACATATTGTGCGTCTCAAAAACTTGTGCAAGTAAAAGCGCCCTCTGTCTCACTTTGAAAATACCATTGTGACGTGATGATTGCATCAACGCCAAGAGCATAGTCTTAGCTTTCAATTTGCTTGTTTTAATCTTGAGATAATTATATATAATTAAATATGGAAGTGTAAAATCACAATTGCGCTGCTTTTACTGCAGTCCATATGAAAGTGGCACAATTGTGATTTCAACCCTTTTTTGTGTACATTATCCCAAGATTAAAATAAGCAAATTGAACAAAACGGTATTCGAAAGCTATCACTATGCCCTTAACGTTGCCAAGCATCATGCCACAACAGTATTTCTAATTGATAAACAGGACGCTTTTAACTTACACAATTTTTTGAGACAGCACAATTCTACAAACGAAATGCGCCCTCTTTGATAATGAGAAAATACTTCTATGACAAGTGCTTGCATCAACGTCAAGGGCAACATCTTAGCTTTCAAACGCTGTTTTTTCCGAGATAGATTTAGTTAACAACCAAAAGTTAAAGCCACAATCGTGTCACCTTTACGGTAAGTAGGCCTGATTCTATCAATGAATGTAATAAAAGAGGCACACTTGTGATTTCTCCCTTCCGTTGTTATCTAAACATATCCCAGGATAAAAACAACCAAACTGAAGAAAACAAAAACGGCATTTGAAAGCTGAGACTTCGCCCTTGACGTTGACATAACCAACATGTCACAAGAGTATTTTAAAATTGTCAACGAGGGCGCATTTTACCCGCACAATTTTCTTTCACAAGCACTGTACAAACACAGATCACAATAACTGCAATCGTGACAGATGTTATTGACATCATGTGTAATTTTTAAAACTGAAATATCATTTTTCCAAAATTACAAATTTTGTTTCTTTAAGTTTGTTCTTGTCTACAATTTCATTTTCAATGAAATTTCACTGTTCTAAATAGAATTAAATGAATATGAATAATTGATGCTATCTACTTTTAATTTTTACATGTTACAGAAACACACATAGGCAGGATAACTATTTCAACAGTTCTTCAGGTACATGAGGTCATCCATATATGCGTTGTTTGTCAATCTGGAATCGAGACTAAGCTGCTGGTACAACCAGACACGTTCAAAGTCCATGTAACTCACAGTGGTTGTATACACGAATAATTATATCAATATGATTGTTGTGAGTGCAAACCGCTGGGCTGTAGTGCCTGATTTTACACTGTTCTTTTGATTCCAACATCGGGATTTATAACAACAGAAAATATTTTAAAAATGGAACTACTAGAATGGCGGTTGTTCCATGCATCCGGTCCTCCCGTAGATCACTTCCTAAAGTACGCGAAAAATGAGACACTCAACTTAGCAGACGAACTCGAGCAAGGAAACATCAAAACCATTCCCGAGTTAAAAAGGTTTATTGAATACAGCGGCAATGCATTCGATGTTGATGAGATGAGTTTTCGGGGAACAACACCACTGATGATAGCATGTCGACAAGGGAATGTGGAGATGGTGAAGTTTCTACTCGAACTGAAGGCTGACCCAAATATAATTTGTCCTGATAACGGGAATACAGCTTTGCATATGATATGTCAACCAGACAAAGAGATTTTAGTCCTCTGTCAAAAAGCAGAAACTTGTCCTTACGAGAAAATGCATGATATGCAGTGCATTGCACAGTTACTCTTAGTTCATGGTGCGATCATTGTCAAGAACGTCAAAGGACTGAATCCGTTATTTCTCGCAGCGACCGAAAATTTAAAGACTTTTTCTTGACATATCGCTCACATTTTACAAAGATTGATCACATCAATGCCCTAGAGCTCATGGCAGTTTCGCAATGGGAGGATTGTGATGGCACAATTGCATATCGGCTGTTACATCAAGCGATGACGCTCCGCTTCGAAAATCCTGATAATGTTATTCGGAAAACTGCTTCTTCAAATTTTTACGGTCTGAAGGAATGCGAAACAATGGAAGAACTTGAAGCTATCAAGGGTAACTCTTCTCTCGTACAGACAGAAGTAGAACTCGTCGAAGAACGGGTGCTCCCTTCAGACGAAACAGATTTAAGTGAATTGCGGCGGTACATTACGGAAAGGAAACATCCTATCACTGTCCAGGAACTGGTTGAAATAACTTTCGGAGTTAAAGTGAACTTGTCGCAGAGCGTCACTGTCGCACCAGTCGCACGTAGAGCCATTGAAGCCATAATCTACATGCTACAGTTAGCTATTGCGATTTATGACAAAAATGATGAAAAATATTCACTCCTTTTCATGATGTCCATGAGCATCTGAAATCGTTTTTAGAGATTCTTAGACGCATGAACCGGAGCCTACTGCTACTTGTCCACGAAATTGCCACAGGTATGTCAGACATTCTGTTCGCAATATGTTACTTGTATGAGGGCATGAAGGAACTTGAGGTCACGTGTCAGACAATCTTTAAGATCATGGATGTAATTTGGAAGAGACAAGCCAGCTACCGTACAAATACCCACGACGAAAGTGACGAACGACCTGCATCAGTCTTAAATTCATTACTTGGACTTTCCTGGCAACATTCTTTACACTACTCGGGCAATATAATGGTTGAAAACCCTCAGAAATTGAAGATAATAGTGAATCGTCTCTTGCAGGCTGAAGACGTGGAATATGTCAATTCTCTTGGTAAAACTTTCATGCACCTTGCTGTTGGGCAAAACTTCGGCGAATGGGAAACCAAATCGGCTATAATTACCCTCCTTGCCAGACATGGATGTCCGTGTGATAAGAAGGATAACGATGGGAACGCACCAATAGAGGCATTTATCCAGACTATGAATATGGATTGGACAATGAATCAAGCCCAGAAAGATGAAGAGACTGCCGAAGTACAAAATCTTCTGGAGACGTTACAATGTCGACTCCTGAATCTTCAGGAACTTGCAATAACGGCCGTGCTGAAGAACAAAATACCCTATCGAGGAAAAATACCACACAAGCCCTCTAAAATCCTGGAGTAAGATATACACATAGTGAACAGTAAAACTGTCTCTGACGATCAGACATACTGAAATACATTTTTTTAATAACTTAAGAACCTGATTCCCAAATTTGGATACTGTGACAACGTCATGAGTTGACATCGGATAAACATTTACTTGATTTTTTAACGTGATGGATTGTATAATTACATTTGGCTTCTTCCATGCACAGTTATTGATTGACATTGTGGGCCCTCACAGAAACATATTGATAAGGTATTTATTATTCTATAGGAATCGAAGGTAATAGATCTTACACTGTAACACATTTAGAGTCTTATTCCGTGGCGACCTTTAGTTTGTATTATGGTTTATTATATAAAATTATAATGGATTGGAACAGTTAAAGGATAATGATATGACAGGAACACATTGAAATGACTCCCTAGCCATATGAGCGCGGAAAATACCTGAATGTAAACACTACCTGAAATGTTTATCTTACTCACAGAGAGTAAAGTTTAGATATACAGTGTGTCCCAGAAAAAAGGAAACCGGATTTCATGGCAAAATTATCATAATGAATAATTTCCTCAATGAATTAGGTATGATTGTAAAGCTCCGTTCCTCTTCTTTCATTTGATACATAACTTATAATTCATCGATCACGTATTATTGAATTAAAACAATGGATATTGGTGCTACCAAAATTTCATTTGCACGCGCATATTCCATTTTTAAGTCCATTTTAATGGTAGCAAATGTACTTATTTTGGAGAAACAAAAGCATGGCATAAAAATTCACAATTACTTCTTTTATCTGTCACCTCATGCTTAAAAAATGAATAATGAATGTCGGAGTACAAGTTAAATTTAAACATGCTTGTTTTAGCCGTGATTTTTTATAATGAATACAGTTTCAGCTATTAGCTGTAATTAGAAGCAAGCTGAACAAAAAGGTTCACGCACGGCTGACTTCACACAATATCTTGCTCGGGGCAAAACAATAGGCTCCGAATCATGTTCGCAGGGTAACTTCTTTGTTTCTGGCTGCCGAATCCAGAAAACAGGGTTAATGAATGCATTTTCGAACATTTCTGAAAACAAGCATCTTTTCAAATTGTCTTTTCTTACGCCTGCATCACTCATTTTTCACAAATGTGGTATCATGAAATAAGATAAAACAGGCTTTCTAATAATGTCCTTTGATATTGAAAATATTCTGAATGCATCCGAGGATGAGAGTTTGAATTTAAAATTTGCTTGTGCAAATGATTTTATACCTATCTCCCTTCTGATTGTCTTTGCACAGTCAGGCGTTAATGGAAATCTCTATAACTGGTATCAAATTAAAAAAGAGAAAATATTTTTTCCAACTATGTACAATTTTCTTGTCATATTTGTTATTAATGTATAAAAATATCTTCATCAATCTCGGTTTCCTTTTTTCTGAGACACACTGTATATTCGTCTTCAAGTGTCTGAATAATATGCCCACTGATTTTGTCAATAAGAACTTTCCTTACATATCTGCTAAACATGATTTCAGAAAAGATATGTTTCAAACTAAAACATCGATATCCCAAAATATAATACCGACTATAACAAAATTATGATTCCACAATATCGATGTACAATTTTGCTTAAGATTAAAACCATACCCACCATTTCCAGGTTCAAAAGATAACGTAAGTCGTATATCATTTCAATTTTATGCACTACTTTCTATGTTTATATATTATGTTTAGATTAAATTACTCTCTCTGAAATTTTTAAATGTACCAATTCGGGCCCGTATTCTCGAAGCAAGGTTAGTTAAACCCGGGTCTAAGATAAACCCAGGTTTAGTTAGACCCGGGTTTATCTTAGACACCTGTCTAAATTGTTTTGTATTCACAAAGACAAGTTTAGTTAGACCGTGGTCTAAGTCAATTCCTGGGTATAACATTCCACAAATGCATTAATCTGCCTTGCTGCACATGCTCAGTAGGCACTATGGGTTAGCTGGTATCGGCTATCATTATTTTCCATAGGGATATGTGTTATTTGGAACCAAATTGCCATTCATTTGCACAAGACCTCACACGTTGTTCTTTCAATGAACCAACTCGGTTCTTTCACTTCAGTTTCAGTTTACACCATTTGGCCAAAAATATCCATGACACAATTTCACTCGACTACAGACATAGACTGCATAATGCCACACAAGGCAAGCAAATAACGTTAGATCTAATCTACTAACCTTTGCAGTTACTTAGAATCAACTTTGACTTGTCTTTACCTTGCAACATAGACTCTAAATAATTGCTTCAGCCTGCTTTGTTTATCCATGACAACGTAAATTGTTAAGAGTTACAGTACTCCAACGGTACCAGTATTTATTATAGTCTACTCGTCATCCAAGTCCTTTGTTTATCCCGTCGAGTAGGCGAAGCTAATACTATTAGTTAGATCTAACGATAGCCTGGTTAGGTCTAAGTTAAGTTATATCCATGTTACTTGTTAGTCAACGTTAGATCATACTAACGTTAGTATTTTTTGTCTGTAAAAAAATAAACCTCCCGACTTTGTGCAAATTACAAAATTACACATTCACGGACAAAACCCAATGATATCATCATGCACAATTTATGCCCAAAGATATCATCATGCACAATATATGAGATCATTCAAGAGGAAGCAGAGACCCTACATTGGTACTGTAGAACATGTAATGCCACAGCTGGGAACATGCTTAAAGTAATGACTCAACTACAAACTCAGCAAGCAAGCCTACAAGCAGAAGTAACTGAATTAAGGAAGGATGTGATAGACCATAAACAAAATTGCAAAGAGAGACATCTACAGATGGATGAGAAGATGAATGAAGTTAAGAAGGATATCGCAGAGTTTAAAGGATCAGGTCAATCTGAACCCAGCGTGAAAGTAATGGAGAGGATAGATAAGATGGAGAAATCAGTTGCTCATAAACTGGAGGACATAGAGGAGAGAGAGAGAAGGAAAACTAATCTGATCCTCTTTGGGTTATCAGAGTCTGTGGAGGATAATCCGGATTCTAGAAAGGAAGATGATCTGCAGAAGGTGAGATCGACAATTGGCCAGGTTCTTGGGGAGAAACCTTTCAGAATACAAGCTATTTATAGACTTGGAAAGAGAACAGACCAATCTTGTCGTCCTTTGAAGGTTGTGATGGACTCTGTTAGCGCTCGTGACGAAATCCTGCGTCAAGCCAGAAGGTCAGATTGTACAGTTGACAAATCAATACAGATAACAAGGGATCGCACCCAGACGGAAAGGGAGGAGTATAGGAAATTGAGAAATGAATTGAAGGAAAGAGAGGAGAACGGAGAGGAGAATCTGATGATCAGGAATGGACGGATAGTTCGGCACAGATTTCGTCACAAGGAAAAATTTGTGCCGGAGGGAGAACAAGAGTAACACTTTATTGAGAGTTAAAAGCACAGCACCTGCACACAGCAACGCACTTCGTAAAGCACCCAGTGAAGCACCTGGTGAAGCACTCAGTGAAGCACCCAACGAAGCACCTACATGTCATGGTACACCCGTGGACACACCTAGTAATGCACCTTGTGACTTTGTTAGCCACGCAAGAAATGATAAACCCAGCGTATCCAATACTGTCTTCAACAAAGAAGGTACAGATGATTAGCGATCAAGAATACTCCCATAACAATTTATTATACAAATTGTGACTCTGTAATGAACAAAAGGGATGAACTCGTTACCCAACTTACATCAACTAAACCTGATGTGATAGCCTTAACAGAGATCTATCCAAAGAACACACTGACAGAGATACAGCAGCAAGAGTTAGAGCTCCAGGGGTATCAGTTGTTTTTAGCTGGTGAAGGCAAGAACGCTAAGAGAGGTGTCGCAATTTATACGAAGGACAATCTGTCATCCACAAGAGTAGAATTTGAAAATGATGAGTTTGATGAAGCTGTATGGATCAACATAGAGATGAACCAGAAACTGTTACTCCTTGGATGTGTGTACAGATCCCCTTCCAGCTCTACTGAAAACAATACAGAACTCTGTAGTATCTTGGAAAGAGCATGTCGAACAAATCATGATCACCTTGTGATAGTAGGAGATTTAACTACAGACATATCAATTGGGAGATAAACACTGTTCCTACTGGACATGAGGATAGCGTCAAATTCCTTGACTGTATTGAGGACTTGTTCTTGATTCAACATGTGAAATCACCAACAAGGTACAGGGATGGACAGCTACCAAGTATACTAGACTTGATATTCACTGATGAGGAGGAACTTATACAAGACTTGACATATGGGCCACCAATTGGGAAAAGTGATCATGTTTCACTAACATTTCAGCTGGCACTGCAATCTGAGAAGGGAGGAAGCCATTACCATCAAGGAATTATTACCAAGGTGACTACAATAGGATGAGGAAGGCTCTGAGTAGGATTGATTGGGAAAAGGAGCTGACATCTCTCTCAGGAACTGAGGCCTGGCACTACTTTGAAAATCACATTGCTTTGATGTTTGAGACTGTGTTCCCCTTCGAAACCGCCAGCCCGAAGTAGACCACAGTGGATGAACCATAGATCGATTGAAGCAGTGACCCGAAAGCACAAAGCTTGGAATAGATATTCAAAAGAGCAGAAGTGATAGCGATGGAAGAAATTTGTTATGCTCAGGAACAAGGCTACATTCGAAATCAGAAAGCAAAGAATGATTTGAGAACAGAATTGCCAGAGGAAGTGAGGATAACGCGAAAAGAGCTTCTGGAAATATGTAAAGAGCAAGACTAAATCAAGAACAAGTATTCCAGACCTGCAACTACCAGATGGACTTTGCCAAGACTGATCAAGAGAAAGCAGATACTCTCAATAACTTTTTGGAAGTGTGTTTACAGTGGAAGATTTGAATTCCATTCCATCCATTTTTAGAGGACTGACGTTGATGTAACAGGGATCGAATTCAAGGCCCAGATATAGATGTTTACTCACAAGATGAACATCAACAAATCACCTGGACCAGATAGTAAACTCCATTCAAGGGTTTGAGAGAAGCACACAGGTTAAGTTTCCAAACATTGAAATCATCTTTACAAAGCTTATGCGAGAAGGAAGCATACCCGACTCATGGAGGCAAGCCATTGTTACCTTTTATTCAGAAGGAAAGAAAAGTGATCCTTCTAACTATAGACTGTCAGCTGACATTCAGTGGTGTTAAGATTATGCGAAAAGATGGGTTGCGAAGGTATATTTATGGGACACCTGGAGAACATTGACTTGCTCAACGACGTCAGCATGGTTTTCGTAGTGGCAAGGTCCTGTACAACACAATACTTGAAGTACTTGAGAGATGCGACCAAGGATATGATGAAGGTCATAGTGGGACATGTATATAATTTGGACTATCAGAAGGCATTTGACAGTGTCCCACCAACTCTACTGAATAAAACTGAAGCATATGAATCAGTGGCTGTCTTCATGATGATTTTGCATCCTCACTTGTCCTGGACGTTCAGAGAGTAAACTATTTTAATGGTAAGCATGTCTGCATCACTTCAGTCAATAGTGGATTCCGCAAGGAGTGTTCTGGGCCGACACTCTTGTATGTTTCATAAATACTGGCCCAGAATCAGCTCAAGACTAACATGATGTTTGTTTGGCAGACGACACTAAGATTTACAGAAGGTTGACTTCTCAGGGAGAATAGCTGATGAACTTCAGGAGGATGTAGTGGCTGTGAAAGAGTGCGGCCATATCTTGGCAACTCAAATTTCAATGAGTCGAAGTGCAAGTTTTTGCATTATGGGCGCCGGGAATAATGAATTTCGGCGTACGTCATGTCACGTGAAATGCGAACAAACATCAAATCTGATGATACTTGAGAAAGATCTGGTGAGTTATGTTTGATAAGTCACTTCGCTCAGTGTCATGTAGCTGATGTACGAAGAGAGCCCAATGCAAAACTGGCATCTTAAACGAACATTCGCAAACTTTAAAGGAAAAGGGGATGGCTAAGCTTACAAAATCCATAGTAAGACCACTTTGAGCACTGTAACTCTGTATGGACTCCAATCTTAAAGAGAGACGAAGACTTACTCGAGAAAGTGCAGCAGAGGGCAACGAGACTCTTACCTCCTCTCCGTCACCTTGAGTATCAAGAACGCCTGGAAGTCTTGAAATTGCCTACCCTCTCGTATAGAAGACAAAGAGCACAACTCATCCAGATCTACAAGATAGTCCAAAGGAATAGACAGATTGACATGACCAAATTCTTTGAGATGGACAATACTGGAAGAACTAGAGGTCACAGTATAAAACTCAAGAAGCAAAGTTGTAGATTGCAGCTACGTCAGAATTCCTTTTCATTAATTAGTGTAAATAACTGGAATTCCTTGCCAGAGGAAGCAGTCAGAGCAAAGTCCATCAACATGTTCAAGTCAGCTCTTGAGAGACATTGGAAGGACCACCCTCTAAAGTATTCACCATACCAGAGACTACCCAAAGTGACGAGGGGCAAATAAGCTACGAGCTTTACGTCTCGACAACCAAAGTAAACCAAAGTAAGTAAGTAATTTACGTAACGCTAGCCTAACGTCATGCCTAACTTGGTTAGGCGCGGCCGCCGCACCCCACACAGCTCAGACACAGCTAGCTAGCTAACCTGTTAACGTCGTTTACAGATCTACTAGTACTAGTAGATCTACTAGATCTATACGGTACCTAGATCTACGTTCCGTCCGGCGGCTTCGGCCAGGCCTTACGTAACGACTAACGTTAGTCGATATTAGTGATACGAACGGCCGTAGCTGTGCCTGTAGCGTAGCCGTAAGTAGATCGTGGACGTTAGATCAACGTTATGGTGCGGGCGATTGTCAAAATGAAACTCCCCACAGGTCAAATCCAAACTGACCAAAGTAAAAGCAATGTTAGAAAGCCAATACCTAACTTACACATTTTTAGGCCAACCGATAATGCCAGCCCAACACCCACCGGTCTCTCTCTGCAATCTGATGCATACCTAGCACCGCCAGCCCAAAGACCGCTGTCTATTCATCCTTATTTATGCACTGCCACTTACTTGATCATGTACTTCGTTCTATTGAAAACCGCTTCCCCTTCTTCGTACTTCGCAGATTTCAAAGTCAACTGACAGATTAAACGTTGACACAGTACAGTTGGCCCTGACAATCTTGTGCAGTGGGCATGGGAAATGTCGTAGATCTATGTAGCAGCTCGCTCGCGCTCATGTGTACGTGTTTTGTGCATAGCGCTTAGCGCATATGCAGCATGCATGCAGTGCATGCATACGCATGCAGTGTACACATTCCCATGCACGCACGTACCGCGAGTGCATTGGGCGATCTCCGTACTGAAGTTAGCGCACAAAAACGATCATTTTGGAAATCATATACTAGTATTTCAACGGAATCAGTAACTAGTGCTCATAACAGTGCACGTTGGCCATTGCTTATTTACAAGTTGAATAATCCGTCATTTGGACATGTAGCATCTAACTACACCAAAAATACGAAATGGAAACGCCCGAATGAACCGTTATCGGTCCACAAGCCCATTTTGCAAAGATAAACCGGTTTTAAACTAACCCCTGAGGTGGTTTATATTTGGCCAAGTTAGCAGCCGCCGTCTAACTTTTTAAACACGGCTTCCGAGATAAGAATTTAAACCTATGGTCTAACTTGGAGATAAACCTAGGTTTAAAACAAGGTGGTCTCAAGGATAAACTTGCTTCGAGAATACGGGCCATTGTGTTTGAGAATTTATATTTACATGTGTATTTTTTATGTCTTATATTACATGCAGAGTGGCTTTGTTTCTATACATAGGACTCTAATTAAATATCGCTTAAATGAACAAATAAAATAAAATTTTGGCTAGAAGGATACGTCTTAAATTTGTTCACTAAAGAAGAGTCAAGCATGAACAAACCAGCAATGCATTATTTTTGTTCCCCGATAGTAATTGATTAGATAAAAAGGAACACAACACATATGCCTATCACAATGAATATTTTGATGATAGGTCTTATAAAATGATTCATTGTTAGACCACTAATTTTTTACAGCATAATCCTTGAATAGTTTACTTGATTCTATAGTATAATTCCAATTTGAGGACCACATCCAATTATGATATTTACCTATAAGAATAAGACTATCGGGGTGAGACAAACGTGATATAGGGAGAGAGAAACACGTAACGTAGATTAGGTGTTTTCATTTCAGTAATTCTTTTTCTTAATTTAAGTTCGGGAAAAAAAGCAAAGTTCAATGTTTATATTCAAGGTCAGTGATGTCCTACTCATCCGTAACAAGATTAGCCAAGTATTTTGTTGGAACGTGTTGAAACTTGTAATGAAACTACACCCCCCAAAAATGTGAATTTTAATGGACAGATTTCAAAGTGCAGTTGACAGTGACGTGGTCTTGGTGTGTGTATGTGTATGTGTGTTATTATAACAATAACAATAACAATAATAATATAAGTAATAATAATAACGTCTTTTTTAACCCATAGCCACTTCAATCAAATAGACTGCTCTACCAGCGGGCCCTGCATGTCATAATATACAAATATACCAAGCTGTGAGAAAGAATAATGGAAATTATCTATCTGAGGAGGCACTGGCATAGCAGTATTTATATAACATATAAATATGTATATAATATCCCTCCGAAGATATATAATTTCACTATGTACTTTCGAACTTAATGCTTGGTATATTTGTTTTACATCCCTCTCACTTGATGAAAATGTTAATAATTAATGTTACACGAACTCTAAGAGTAGTGTTGTGCCATTAATGTGTAACGTTAGATTATCACTGTCTGAAGAAGTTTCTACGCATCTTACAAATTTGCTGTGCAACATGTACACAGCCCGCACACGTTGCCTGCGGGCGCTGGCTGGCGCAGTAAGCCGCAGCCGTACGCGATGCGAGTTAAATTTCTGTAAATTTTCCGCATTTGAATATATGATTCATAAATCTGCGCTAATATTCCGAAGGGTTAACGTGAAATCTTCATTGTAACACCAATGAAATGTTAAAAATAACACTGAAATGAAAAATAACATGGTAATTACATACTAAAATTGTCATTTTGAGTTTCTCGGATATCGAAACGCCATTTTGTTTCGTGTTATGAGCATGCGCAGTATGCGCAGTGCTGCCCAGACAAAATAGTGAAAAATATATACGGAGGTTTCGAGAGGATTTCTAATTTCTAGCGAAATTTATTTTGATCGTGTAACATCCATCAACCAATTGCGTTTTAGAAAATACTCATGAATATTCATAGAGGGATATAAATGTAATTATCACCCTTTTCTGTTCTCGGGGTGCCGAGCACCTGGCTAGAAAGCAGCAGGTATCATATTCAAACGTTTATGGTTTGACCCGACGATCGTCAAGTGGACTATCTAACCACTAGGCTATCACGCCGATAGGGCTAACTTATACACAAAATTTATGTATTTATTACTATTCCAATCGCTTAAACACGACAAATTATTTCTGGACGGATTTTGATTCTGCTTGTTTTATCTAATAGGGGTAGGTAATAATTTAAAAACTTTTGCACATCATTTTGAAATTCGTGTACTATTATATTTTATGCAAATTTATTCAAAAAACAGTGAAAAGTGGAAAGAACACTTATATTTTTTTGACGTATCTTGATTTTTTGTTTTTAACTGAAAGGGCTTTGTGTGGGTAAGTGAGGTATCTGACAGGGGAAGATGGGGGCTTCCAAACCTCTACACAGAAATTTGTAATTCAATAATCATGAGAACTTGTGCAAACCATTTTTGTTCAGTGTTTGTTTTTTGTTTGTTGTTTACAAATATTTTTTTATGTATTCTGTTATACTCTCTGGACACATGAGAAATAAAACTGAATTTGGCGTTTACGACACAAATACATTACTTCCACTTTGGTTGACTTCACTTTTTTCATTTGCTCCAACACTCTTTCTCCCAAATTACTGGCACAATAAGTGAACAATAATTGCAACTATCATTTATCTTGCAAACTGCAGCATAATGTCCCACTTCTTTGAAGAAAGAAGGCCAGTTTGAAAGCCCGCGTGCCGATTAGATGAGTGATTTGAAAAAAAGAGACAATAAGTGAGAAAAAATGTATTAATCAATCAATCCAGTCAGTATACGAGAAAGAATATTCACGAGTCTGTGTATCCGTGAGTTTAACGTGTATTTGTATATGGCAGAAGAAACATCACCATTGCAAGGGAGGGACTTAAATTCTGACATTTGTTTTCAACTTTTTCAATACCCTCTATCCCAAATTAAGTTATACATGTATAGAACACTGTATCAAACATCATGATTGCTTTGACATTCGAACTTGCCCAGATAAAAGGATCGGTTACACTTTAATATTTGACAAACCATCAGCTGTTAAATGGCACAGTACCAATCAACCAAACACATCTAACAGATTGATTAAGTCTTATTGTTTCCCTATAAATAACAGAGAATTTTATTTCGTAGTCGATTTCAAGTAAGTTATCAATATAACCTACCGACTTACTTTGTAAACAAAGCTGACAAACGTGCCATTTGGCGGTTTTTATTTCAATTTTTACAATTAAATGAATAAGTAAATAACAAATCTCACTCATTAATGCTATGTGAAGTCCAACATATACTTGCCTCGATCGTTGGTGTTTGGCATTTTGATTTAGACGAACGTCGTGTGCACATGGTTAACCAATGACTAATCCACCCCTTGAGATCACACGGTTTGGTAAAAGAAGATATGTACCAACAGACACACACAAACCAAACAAGAAACACATATATACAAATACAGAAACACACAAAACACAATCATCCGCATCATCAATTTATAAGACTCACTTGTCATTTTTCTAAAATCACAAATTCTGTTTTCCTTGAGTTGTACTTTTCTACAATTACATGAATAAACGTAATTGATGATCTATTTGTTTTATGTTTACATGTATGCAAAGACACACATATGGCCCGAAACAACTGTTTCACCCCATGTCAACACTACTTCAGTTACATGACGTCATGCAAATACGCGTTATTTGCCAGTCTTGAATCGAACCTAAGCTGCTGGTACAACCAGACATGTCAAAGTCCATGCAACTCACAGTAGTTGTATAAAACAAACATTATATCGATATAATTGCTGTGAGTTCAAACCGCTGGGCTGTAGTGTAAAATATCTAAGTTTATATTCATTGATAGCGTGATTTTGCAGTGCATTTGTTTCTCCAACAGCGGCTTTTATAACAACTGAAAACATTTTAAAAAATGGAGCTACTAGAATGGCGGCTGTTTCATGCATCTGGTCCTCCCGTAGATCACTTCTTGAAGTATGCGAAAAATGAGACACTCAGCTTAGCAGACGAACTTGAGCAAGGAAACATCAAAACCATTCCTGAGTTAAAGAGGTTTATTGAATACAGCGGCAATGCGTTCGACGTTAATGAGATGAGTTTCCGGGGAATGACACCACTGATGATAGCATGTCGACAAGGGAATGTGGAGATGGTGAAGTTTCTACTCGAACAGAAGGCTGACCCAAATACAGTTTGTCCTGATAACGGGAATACAGCTTTA
>JZLH01S0239035.1:10619-24777 GCA_001188425.1 Eucidaris tribuloides | reverse complement strand
CATATGATATGTCAACCAGACAAAGAGGTGTTAGTCCTGTGTCAAAAGGCAGAAACTTATCCTTACGAGAGTATGCATGATATGCAATGTATTGCACAGTTACTCTTAGATCATGGTGCGATTATTGTGAAGAACGTCAAAGGACTGAATCCGTTACTTCTCGCAGCGACCGAAAATATAAAAACTCTGGTGGAGTTCTTCAGTACATGTCACTCACATTTCACAAAGATTGATCACATTAACGCCTTGGAGCTCTTAGGAGATGCACAGGCATGGACGCGATGGGATGACGCAATAGGATACGATATGTTCCATCAGGCAATGACCCTCCGCTTCGGAGATCCTGATAATGTCGTCTGGAAAAACGTAAGTGCCCCTTCTTATTCTTCCTATCTTAAGGAATGTGAAACGATCGAAGAACTTGAAGCGATCAAAGGTGACAAATATTGCTTGAAGTTGCAAGGATATTATGCCAGAGGACGGCTAATCCCTTCAGGTAAAAGAGATTTATCTGAATTGCGGCGGTACATAACGGATGGGCGGCACCATGTTTCTCTCCAAGAACTGGTCATCATAATTTTCGGAATGAAAGTGAACCTGTCACAGAGCATTATTGTAGCATCGGTTGCACGGAAAGCCATTCAAGCAATAACGGACTTGCTATGGTCGGCTGTTGAGATTCGTGACAGCAGTGAAGACAAATACATTCTTCCATTTCAAGATGTCCACGGGCATCTGGAATCGTTTTTAGATATTCTTGGCCGCATGAATTGGACCCTTCTCCTACTTGCCGGTGATATAAGCTCCCATATCTCATATGTTCTGATCGCGATATGTCACTTGTACGAAGGAATGGAAGAACTTGCGATCGCGTGTCAGACAGTTGCCAAGATCATGAACATCGTGTGGAAGAGACAAGCTTGCTACCAGACAAATGCACACGATGAAATTGGGGGACGTCGTGCATCAGTTTTAAACTCACTACTTAGACTCACTTGGCAACAGTCGCCCTCGGAACAATTGTGGGGCAAAACAATGGTTCAGAACCCTCACAAATTGATTTTTGTGGTGGCTCGTCTCTTGGAGGTTGAAGATGTAGAACAAGTAGATCGTCTTGGTAGAACTTTCATGCATGTTGCTGTTCGTCAAGATTATGGTAAAATGGGATACCAAAGTCGGCTATAATAACCCTTCTCGTCAGACATGGATGTCCTTGTGATAAGAAAGATAGCAAAGGGAACACACCAATGGACGAACTTGTCCTGTTCAAAAGACGCCTAGTGAATCGAGAACAAAGAGAGCAACAGGAAGAGGATAAAGAAATTGTCAAAGTACGGAGACTTCTGGAGTGGTTACAGGCTCCATGCCAAGACCTCCAGGAACTTGCAATAAGGACAGTGCTGAAACAGAGAATACCTTACCAAGGAAAATTACCAAACATGCTGCATAAACTCCTGTAATATATTGTCGAGTAAGTAGATTTCTAGACAATCAGAAATACTAAACGGTTTGACGTATAGCAAATCATGTTAGGATAAGGGTTTGCATTTTAAATGCGAAACTGCGTCAGAGGGTCATAGATATCATAGTGTCATGGCGTGCATCTTGGTTACCTGATTTTAATGTGCCACGAATTTTATAACGGCATTTTTCATGCACATTGAGAAACTTCATAAGGCCTTGATAAAATTACTGTTGGTATTGACTGCTGTTAAGGAACAGTGCATTACAAACGTACCAGGTACATATTCATCTGTAAAGGATAAAAGAGATTATGAGTATGCATGAACAATCATCATTTATAGACACCAAACATTGTTATAGAATTATTTAAGTGTGATTATATTATAGAAGTACTATTGTATATCCTCTTTGCATGCAATAAAATAAAACAGAAAATATCAATAATATATCAAATAAATAAAAACTGAATATCCCTTTGTACAGATTTGTTACTTTACAGGCCGCTACAATTTATTATTTTTTTTATAGAAATGGTGGTTTCTCCCTCGATGCGACAAGCAAGAAAAAAAGGGGAGCGTCAATCAGAAAGAGTGAGGTTCTATGATGCAAATCGATGCGGCAAGCATTACAAACAATAAAATTGGATGAGGTGTCGTACTAGGTGTTCCACGGTTAAAGTCGATGTGAAATACACACCAAAAAGACAACAACAACAACAACAACAAATAAGGGGGACCACAAACCCCTATTTCATACGGCAATGAGTTTATGGGTGTTATTTTACCCTTCAGCAAGTCACAGCTGTCTAATATAGCGCATCCCGGAAGAAAACCTTAACCAAAGGCTTATTATGCGGAAGTATTAGGGCATATGATTACAAAAAAAAACAAAAAAATACATGCTCAAAATAAATTTTGGCTTATACTCCTTCAAGTGTTACATTAAGCAAACTTATATATTCATCCATCTCAGAACACCGTGACTTTGAGAATTTATTGTCAAAAACCATTTGCTATTCAATGGTAAGAAATGTTTTTTGAAATTGATTTTAAAAGTCATGGAAATCAGAGATGCATGAAGAAAAAAAAATCGCTTATTGTACCGTTTGAAAGAGCATAAGTCGAAGTTTATTTTGAACATGTATTGTTTTTTTCATTCACAAGCCCTATTACTTCCGCACAATAAACCTTTGTTTGGGGGTTCTGTTTTTTCTGGGACACACTGTATTGCTTTGTCTTTTGCACAAGCAATTATAAATGAAGAAGTAACACTCAGTTTACCTACCTGGTCTCTGAGTCTATTAAATAAAATGGCTAGATTAAGAAAGAAAAGTAAGACGGCTAGAATTTATTTCTAGAATGAATCCATGGTATCCGATTTCGACTGTGATAAATTCAGCCACATATCCAATACAATGTAAAAGTATCTAAACTCCTCAAAACAAATTTGGAAATCTGACTTTAAAGCATTAAAGCATGCTTGACACCAGCAGAAAGATTATTTAATTTTCTTCAAAATAATACCGTACTTGTTATGATCATTTCAGTAGGGAAAAGGTAGCATTTAAAAATGTGGGATAAAGGGTAAATTGAAAAGCTGCAAAATGACCGGTGGTCGTGAAGAGTCAATAAAGAACGTATTGTTTTGTTTGGAGTTATGTCTTTTGTTTTCAGCTGGTCAGCCATGAATGTCACTTTCAAAAGGAGCCCCTGCCACTTCATTTGTTTATGACTTTAAGACGAAATATTTTGAGTTCTGTTTTTTAAAAGCTCATACAATTTTTTTTGTTCTTTTTTCGTTTGTTTCTTTGCTGGCTTGCTTGAGCACACGTTTGCTTGAATCCATGATAGTGTTCGCCTTACAATGCACACTGACCTATAGACATTGGAAAACTCACTCCTCGACAGGGAAATAAATTACGCAACTTACAGAACTTGGGTCATTTTGCAAAGCATTTCATCTCAAAGTCATGAAATTTGTAGTGGCAGGAGCTCCTTTGTGAAATTGACAGTCATGGCTGACCAGCTGAGAACAAAAGACATACCTCCATACAAAGAACATATTCTGTATTGTCTCTTTATAACCACCGGTCATTTTGCAGCTTTTCAATTTACACTTTATCCCACATTCTTAAATACTGCCTTTTCCCGATTAAAATAATCATAACAAATAGGGTATCATTTTTAAAGAAATTTAAATAATCTTTTTGATGGTACCAAGCATGGATTGATTACTGCTACGAAATGGGAGAAATAATCCATCAAACTCAGATTTCCTAACTTTTTTTTTTGAGGAGTTTATTTGTTTTCTCAATAAAACCAATATCCCTTTTCAAAACTTTACACAGAAAAGGTCCGGGTTATCTGTAACAGATATATATCGTTAAGACTGGAAGAAGTCCATGGGGTTTGAGAAATATTTTAGACGGGTTGGTCTAGAGAGCCATGGAACGCAAGTTTCACAAGATGACTTAGAATGTCATTGCGGAGCCATGAGAATCGAAGACACAATGCAATGTTACCTTATCACAATACCTACATCTCTTTATATTTGATATACTCCATTTGACCAGGCTTGCTTTGGTATTTACAGAGTCACCAACAGCATTCATGACAAATGACAAAAACCTCCTGGTCGATTAAACATTAATATTTCAAACAATACGAGTAGTACCACTGGCGAAGTGAGCCGGAGTGAGCACAATGGTTAGGGGGCACTGTGAATCTTAACCAATGGTTGGCCTCCTTACTCATTGTATTCAATTCAAATCGCTATCCCTGTGGGTAGTACGTTAAAGCAGGAAGAAGTTATTTAACAGGGTCCGTTATGCTCCAGTCACCCAATACCCAAATTACCTTCACAAGACAGATTATGAAAAGTTGACAATCATTTGGCCATCTTACCGTAGTAACTTATTCTATATGACAACCTTAAAATAAATCAATTTGAAATTATTGCTAGAATAAAAAATTAAATAAATATTGTGACAATTTTACTCCTTACCAACTTTACTTTTTATATAACACGACATCAGAACAAAAATTCCAGGGGCACCAACTGAAGAAAAACTACGACTAAAAAGATCTTACGAAATTGCAAAAATAAATACTCCGCATGTTAGAAGGGTGAAGGACAGTCTATGGACCCATGAGACACCCACGCTTAGCTCTTGACTTTCACAAATGTACTGATTGCAAGATGCTATAATAAACTGGATCAGTTTTAAATGAATAAATTGGACAGGTGATTTCAACTCAATGTAGTGTATTACGTATTTCCTGATGACTGAAGGGGAATTATTTCTATTTGAAAAATACTTGCTGTGATGTGAATGCGAATGGGTGATTCGTGTATTCGACGATCAGTAAACGATGTAAGCATCCATTTGTCATGATCTGCAGGTAGAGCAGCCATACAGGGAACATGGAATGTGTGGGGAATAATATAGAAAACTTATACTTTCACGCAAAGGGCACGTGCTTGATATTCCGTTATTGTGGCTGTTGATTTATTAACGGCACTTGAAGTAGGAATGCGAATTGATTTGATTCCACTGTCGATGGTTTTAAGTTGGATAAGAGATTTTGGACTTCTTCCTTCTGACAAAAAATTAAAAACAAATCAAACCGCGGGTTATGGGAAATGCAAAAATCGTAGTTGTGGAAATTTGCACGTCGTACAATCTGCAAATATATAACGACTCATATATTAAACCCCGAGGGAAACAACGCAGGAAAAGAAATTAGTTCAGCACTCCCAATAATCGAGTCAGCTACACTTAACATCCGTTCGCCACAATTAATATCGTTGTGTCCCTAGCTTTCAACCATTACAGATACACACACACGAACACACACAACACCACCAACAACACACACACACACACACAACACACACACACACACATTATTATATATATATACTATATATATATATATATAAATACTGAGCCAGCGCCAGATCGACGTTGCTCTATCCCTAAATCATTGAACGCCCAACAGTCTGGTACAACAAACTCCCATTTTTTTAACGTCTTTTGTCTGACGGCCGGGGATGAACGGGCTCGAACTCCGACCCCGGTTGTGAGGCCGGAACGCTCTACCAACTGAGCCAAAAACAATTTCTGTAAAAAAAAAAAAAAAAAAAAAAAAAAAATATTATATATATATATTATATATAATATATATATATATATATATATATATATATTATAAAGCAATTATGAACTTAGTTTAACTTCATGTATACAGATCTGTTTCGTAGGAACAGCAAGAAGCTGCTCCCCTCTTCAGGTACAAGGGGAAGTGAGTACGTATTGTATTACAAGTTCATTTACAGCGAGATAGATCAAGGAAATCACTTGGTCTTAATCGCCTACAGCTGCCAATGTAAAAACCAATATCGGAAAAACGATTTCTCCAGGTCACGACAAATGTTTTTCCAAACCGATGCATCCATCCACAAAGTCATTATCGCAACAGTCAAAATAAGTACAGTTGACTGCCGAATATGAACAAACGATCTCAGCACACAACAAGCAGATACTACGCAGAAAATAAAAGCAAGAAGACACAAAGGAAAATACGTGAAGCCACTGTCGGAATCCGCAAATGCCATTATCGCCGGGGAAATGGAAGTCTTTAAAAGAGCGCGGTCTACCAATGCTACAGTACAAGAGAGGACAACAAAAATGGAAAATACATTTGGTCACACCGAAACACATTCAAAACGAACATAAGAGACACAAAAGCCAGTTCAAAACAGCATACGGAATGCCAGCTTAAGCCAATACGTCTGGAAGTTAAAAGCAGCAACACATCACTTACTCAATCCATTGGAAATCTTAAGAAATGTAAAGCCTTACTCAAACTGCTTCAAAAGATGCAACCTCTGTATAACTGAGATACTTCATATATTCATGCGCACGGATTTAGGAACTTTGAATAGCAAAGAATGAGCTACGACACCTGCGCGCATAGGACCCAATATTCTTCTGTGTAACCACAAACAATAGCGCGCAACCGGAAGGACCACAGATTACACTAATCGCAGACTGCTCAACAATGAATCTTAAATCGCATAAGTTTTGTACTGTTTTATGCCTATCTCAGCCATTCATGATCTTCCTGTAATGACTTGTAATACCAATACTACTCACTTCACCTTGTACCTGAAGGTGGAGCAGCTGTCTTGCTGTTCTACGAAACAGATCGTACGTACATGAAGTATAACTAATTTAATTGCTTTATTATTGCCTATGTATATGTAGTGAGCACTTTTACCCATGCTGTTGCATTCATCATATTTGGTACTATATACTAATATATTATATTATATATATATATTATATGTATATATATATATATATATATTATATATATGTTGTTTGTGTGTGTGGTGTGTGTGGTGGTGTTGGTGTGTGTGTGGTGTGTGTGTGTCGTGTGCGTGTTGTGTGGGTAAATTTCCTTCAAATAATAAGCACAAGTGCGAAACAATACTATGATTTTCTCTTGACTCTCCGAATTCTTCCGTATTTAATATCATGAAAGAATAATGGCATAAAAGAAGCACATAAATATCACTGAACTTATGGTACAGTTAATTCTTGCTTAAAATAAACATGTGGCTGATCGTCAATACCACCAAACTACATACGTTAGCCATAAAGTTTTACATTCTCGGGTGCTAAAACCACAAATCAAAAACACTTAATTAAAGAACCACGAAAATTGAGAAACCGAAACCCAGCGCACAATTAAAAAAAAAATAATAACAATAACACTTAATAATAATATGCCTTATAATTGCTACTGCAAGCAATATGAAAGTACAAAGCTGTAGGCATAACCAAACATGACATGAAGGCGTTCAAAGGTTAAGTCCGGTATTTGTTGTCCAAGGAAACTGGCTGATCATGAATGCGGAAATGTGAAACTGTAATCTACTATTGGCGAGCAGCTAGCAGGTTATATACGTAGAATAATTTACGGTAGCTATAGGCACCAACAGTGTCTACAACTGACCATATTTCTATTTAGCGTGCAGTGAAACGAAATGGATATTAAAGATCTTCGAGGAAGGCGGCATATCTCCCACGAACATGGTTATCGCTACTTGGGTCGGCCATTACTCAAATATCCGAGAAATGACAAACTCAACTTAGCAGACACCCTCGAGCTGGAAATGATCAAAACCTTACACGAGCTACAAAGGTTTATCGAGAACAGCGGTAATGCATTTGACATTGATGAAATGAGTTTTAGGGGACTGACGCCGTTGATGATTGCATGTCGACAAGGAAATGTGGAAATGGTGAAATTTCTACTCGAACAGAAGGCCGATCCAAACGTGGTTTGCCCTGATACCGGCAACACAACTCTACATATGATTTGTGAGCCACTTGGCCGAGAGATAAAACGACTCTGTCGAACGAAACAGACTTATCCTTACGAGAAAATACATCAAAGGCAGTGTATTGCCCAGTTGCTCTTGGATCATGATACCATCGTTACAAATAACAGCTTGGGAATGAGTCCATTATTTCTTGCAGCGACTAAACAAATGACAACTCTGGTGGAATATTTCATAACGTGTGACTCACATTTCACAAGGATCGATCAGATTAATGCATTAGAGCACCTTGCATCAGAACAAGTATTTCGGCATTGGGACGAAACATTTGGGTATGATCTATTTCACAAGGCGATGACACTCCGCTGGGAAAACCCCGATGATGTTATCCGGAAAGACGTAGTAGAACCAGAAGATTCTTCTTTACCTAGGGAATGTGAAACAATCGAAGAACTTGAAGCCATTAAAGGTAACCCTGACCTCTTACAGAAGCAGGCAATACTCTTCGCAGAGCGAGAGCGCCCTTCATATAACAGAGATTTAGGTGATTTACGGCGATATATATTGGATAGCCCGTGTCATATTTCTCTCCAGGAACTGGTTGCGATGCAATAACTTTTGCGAATTAAAGTGAATTTATCACGGAATGTCAATGTCGCCATCGGTCGCTTCTTATAGCTATTGAAGCAATAACGGACATGCGATGGTTGACAACTGAGTTCGTGACCACAGTGAAGAAAAATGCTTTCGTTCTTTGCAAGATGTCCATGGGCCACCTAGAATCGTTTTTAGAGATTCTCAGCCGTGTTAATTGGAGTTTGCTGCACATTGTTGATGAAATCGCCACACAGATGGCGTACATTCTTATTGCGATATGCTCATTTGTATGAGGGATAGAGGAGCTTGAGGTCACATGTAAGACAGTGGTCGAGATAATGAGCGTCATTTGAACAGGCAATCCAGCCACTGGGAGAGATACAGGATAAAAATGATGACCGACTTGCCTCAGTTTTAAACGCATTGCTTGGAATTTCGTCAGCCGTGTCCTGAACCACACTATTGAGAAAAATAATGGGCTAAAACGCCTCAGAGGACTGCAACTTCTGTGGTGGCCCGTCTGTTGCAATTTGAAGATGTGGAATATGTAGATTATCTTGGTGAGAACGCTCATGCATCACACCTTGGTTCAAACCTTTGCATGGATGGGAAACCAAGTCGGCCATACATTACCTTCTGGCCAACATGGATGTCCTTGTGTCAGGAGGTAACGAAGGGAACACGCCAATAGAAGAACTCGTTGAGATGAAGAGATGCGAACGGAGTCGGCCGGAAAGAGGTACAGGAAGAGAATGAAGAGACTGTCAAATTACGAAATCTTCTGCAGTGGTTACAAGCTCAATGCGTAGATCTCAGGAACTAGCTATAAGGGCCGTGCTGAAAAACAAAAATACCTTATCGAGGAAAATACCACACAGGCTCTATGAAACCTCGAATAGGATGTGTGTACTTGCTTAAACTATCAATGAGGATTGGAAATCTTGAATATTCCATTGTTTGACGTGTCAAGACAACATGGCATTACATAAAGCTTTTGACGTGATTTACTCTATGTATCATGCAAACTATTTTACATCTTGAACATTTTAGAAGCATGTGATGTATTATGACAGTACTGAGATATATTCATGAAGTACAGTTAAAACTTCTTTATATTTGTTGATGTTTAGTTAATAATTCATTATTTAATCCTACAATGGCCGGTGTAAATTGGAAATAGAACGAGAGCAGAACGAATCAGATTTATAAGAGCAAGCATGAAAAAAAACAGCAAAAGGTCTTTGCGACGTTTGGAGCGTTACACCTATGGTACCGTGAATTCACATGTCAAACAATCCAGAAGTATTAGTTCGCAACAAGTCTTCAAAAATTATCTGACTTTATGATTGTAATAATACGTGATACACCAACACAATTATAGTCATAACCGAACTGAGTACACAAGCAATCAAAGTTTAATGAATATTTTTTTAAATAAATTAAATAGTTTTCTGTCCGTCTAAAGTGTACTTCGTATACTAACATTAACAGTAATTCACTAAAGGTACAAGTAATATTTCGTAAAGTATGTTGGAATTCCTTTACAGTAAAATTTTGTCGTGATCAAAGCAAAATCGATACTGTAATTGCAACAAATTTGGGGTGCATTCTCTGACAGGTTGAAACCATGGCATCACGCCCCTGAAACTGAAAGTTAGTTCATAAATTGAACGCATTAATGTCTGAGAGTGCAAATGTTTTCGACTTGTCCTACGTGAGTCCGTTCATTGTCGGCTTGTTGTGTTCAAAAGCTTTCAAACCATTTATTTGCGTTTTAATAGACTTGGTTTACGCAAACAACAATTAACTTGTTGATTCTGGGAGCTAAAATGTGAAATACAATACAATACAATATTTAATATTTATATAGCGCTTCAGCAAATTACTTGATCTAAGCGATTTACAATACTTGAAATATTACATAAAATGACAAAAAAATGAAAATTATATTTCATTTGAAAACGGAAATGTAACGACGATATGTAGAATTATGATTTTTTTATGCCAGATAACGTAAGACGTTATTTAGTATTGAGAGTTTAATTTTTTTTAATGTCTGTTTGTTTTTTAACTACATAATAGTGTTTGAATGGAAAAAAATAAACACCCTATATCATATAACTGTGCACACTAAGAAAAATAGGGAACTTTGCCACCTTTAAAGGTGCAGGACCAATGTCACACTGGAGCACCTTAAAAGTGCCAACTTTGCACCTTTCTGAAAGGTGCAAGGTTGCACCTTTCTAAAAAGCTGCAAAAGTTGCCACCCAAAGTGCAAAGTTGCACAATAGGAAATAAAAAGTATTTCTTTTTTTCGTGCAAACTGTGTGTTTTTGTGTCGACCGCAATTTACCTTAATTCCAGCGCTATTTATAGTATTTACATTATAATACACTTTACTAATTAACATTACAAATATTTAAAAAACTCGTACATTAACTTACCGGGGCTCGAACCTGCGACCTTCCGCCACGTGAGACGGACGCTCTTCCCACTTGGCCAACACGCTGGCCGTGAAGGTGTGTATTTTGACATAATTATATAGTTGTTGAAGTCGAAGGTGCATTATTTCATCCTTTTAGGTGCAAACTTTGGACCTATAGGCCGTTTTCGTAATATATTCAAAACCTTTAAACAAAGGTTGTTTTTGACAACCTGAAAGCGTTGTCTAGCTTGTCCGACATAGAAACTAGTATGATGTATGCAAGCAAATTGCATATTTCCGATTGAAATTGTATTCATAGAAACAGATAGTTAGAAATAGCTCACACCAGGCTTCGGAGAGAAAACATCCAAATTTGCATAAAATGTGCACCTAAAAGCGTGCAAACTTGCAAGCCACAATGGAGTGGGGCGAGCGCTCAGCCGTGCAAAGGTGCAGAATTGCTCGAATACTGCGGCAGAAATTGCTCTGCACCTATTTCGCAAAGTTGCACGTTTGCGCACCTTATATTTCTTAGTGTGTTGGAACGTTAGTGTGCCATTGGCAAACATGGTTTATAGGCCATCGCACGTAAAATAGTCATCAGCCAGCTTTTAAATGTAACACAACAGTCTACGGGGAATACAAATGCAAACTGGAGTACTCATAAAGTTTCACTCTTTTGAAGTACTAAATAATCGTTGGAAGTACAAGCTTTTGTTGGCTTTATTTGTATACGACATGGTTTCAGATTTGACATAGGTTTACTGACAAACTGTGAAAAAAAATAATTTCAGAGTGAAATTAACCATGTTTAATTTTTAAGATGTCATTTCTAGGGTAAAATTGTCTGTCGATTATGTTTTTAATCGAAAACCCTATGTCACACACTATTTCCGGCAATTTTGCCTGAAAAATCGCACTTTTCGGTGACAAAAATTTCACCTACCAACTTCGTTTACTTGCAGACCAGAGTCTATCATCTCATAGATGTGGCCCTTTATACTGTTAAAATAATTAGTTAAAGTACTGAAATATGGATTCAAGTATTTGTTTATAATTTATTTCATAATTGCGCACCAGAATCATTCAAATTGACATGTCCCGTGACAAACGACATTTAAAATTAGCAGTTTCGGACAAAAATCTTTCTCTTGCACAATCACATCTCGGGATAGGAAGGTCGTTACAATAATGAATAACCTGTCAGTTTATGCAAAATTTAATACCTTACTTGTTCATTGGTTCATTTTAATTTATAAGAATAATTTTAAAAAATACAAAATATTCCCTACCCCTAACTTTTCCACTGCGTGAAAAAAATACCCTTGTCCATTAAATTGGTAGTGCCAAGAAAACGAAAGAGCTATAGGCTTGAAATTTTGAATCAATTATGCCCACATAATTCCCTACATAGTTATGCAATTAACTTTCTTTCATCCTGTCTAAAATTTTAGATTTTTTTTTCACTTTGCGACATCTAAATTTAACCTCAAATTGGGCGTTCGAGAACCCCGGAAAAAAAACCCCGAAAGAGTGACACTGCTGAAAGTTAATCGATTATCCCAAGATATATTCCTACGAGGAAATGGCATCAAACTTTTGTTAAAATTGCATAATTTAGAAAAAAAATCAAAGTTAGGGACATAGGCACTAATGTGTCAAGGTATCCATGTAGTCCCACATACAGTGATTCATGTACGCGTACACAATCACAACATGTGAAACTTCCGTAAATTAATAAATTTTCAAGGGAAATTGGGGTTAGGGTTAGGGTTAAGGTTCTGGAAAGGCCACACTAACCCTACATTTAAACCCTAACCCTAGAATTTGCTGTTTGGGCTTGGACATCTTAAAACAGTGCCATTTTAAGCAAATTGCAAACGTGTAGTACCTTAGATATTGCGCAGTCATGTGCGTGCATCTACTGCGTATACACAAATCAAATGTCAGATTTGTTGAGAGAACAAGATATGTAGCTCAGAGACCCTGAATAAGTGTGGACAAGAAGTTCAGTGACCTCAAACTACCTTGTACAGATGTGCTGTGCATGTGCCTAATTTATGTACTGACATTGTATGCTGATGAGTCATACTGCATCCTCCAGAATGCGGATTTTGCATTTCTGACTTCAGAAATGAATTCTACACAAAATTTCAGTCTGGAAAACATATTCAATATCATATTTGAGGCAAACCTTATTTTTTTCTGTTGGCAGTAAAACCTATGTCAAATCTGAAGCCAATGTCATACCTTATCAGACTTTCTTAGCATATAACATGGAAGCTTATGTACTTAGATTTTGTTCATACTGGAACATTGTTGAATTTTGCTCTTTAAACAGTACGATCAGAATTAAAAGTCGTCAAAATTTCATTCACTATACTTGAATTACTGCAACGATACACATATCACAGTAAAATATATTTACATAACGGCAGTAATATTAACATGACACGTGTACAAAGCGGTTTAATAGTTGAAACTAGAAATATTTGTGTTAATCGGAGTTGGCCCCATGTAATAAGAAAAATAGGAAAAATATCGAGAATGAAAAACATTTTAAGCTCGAGTAAATCAGTAAACTGCATATTGTGACACAACCATAACAATAATTTCACAACTGAAGAATAATGGTCACAAAGCTCAGTGCCTATCCGACATTACTTCGTAACCATAATGCTGCCTATTCAAGTTAAATAATTATCGTCGGATTGAAACCATTTTTGATAAACAGTTACATCATCGAACATTCCTATTTTTTAACATCGGACTCTATTATCTACAAGAATTTTTTTTCTTTCATGAATTGTTCATAGTCTTTCCTATTTTGGCAAAATGAAATTCTTTCAGTATTCATGTAATTGTAATATCAAGCGCATTGAGACTGATCTCCTCGGCGATTATGCGCTATCGCGACTATTATCATTATTATTTATTATTATTATTATTATCATTATTTTATTATTATTATTATTATTATTATTATTATTTATTATTTATTATTATTATTAGTATTATTATTATTATTATATCATTATTATCATTATTATTATCATTCTATTATTATAATCATCATCATCATCATCATGCTTGGCATCGTGTGTCGGCAAACTATCTGATGAACCTTATTCCATGCGTTGAATATTTTACTGTTTTTCTTCTGTATCACATATAGACTTGAGACTATCAGTAAAGTTGAGTTGAAGTTATTCACTTTTATTGCTTGTGTTGCGGAAAACAGTGGAACCAATTCACGGCAGCCGTTGTACTCTGTGTGATGCCGAGGTTCTAGTTTGTAATTTATGCACATGCTGAAATTAT
>JZLH01S0239027.1:8297-23384 GCA_001188425.1 Eucidaris tribuloides | reverse complement strand
TACATGCATACACAAATACACACACATACACACACAAACATACAAGGTACATGCACGCATACATGTACAACACAAAAATACACACAAACACAAGCACACATGCACTCCAAACCCTCACGCTCCTACACATGTATACATGCGCCCACCAGGCAAACACACACATTTCTTTTCACCCTTACACTGTCTCTTCGCACATATACAATATACTGTAAAATAACATTTATCTGTTAGTTTGAAATATGGTAGTACACCTGTACTTGACTGCTTGGTATTCAAAAGAGAGTGTGGCATGTTACAATATTGCACAATTTAGGTAAGGCTTAAACATGAACAACCGTTTAAATTGCAGTTGTTTCTGAGGAAATTGAATATGTAGATAGTGTACAACTAGAAAATTCCCTGACCCCCCCCCCCCCGACCATAGAACTGATATTATCTTTAAAATAATAGTGGGCTTAAAAATTAATAAATCAATCTTGAAAATATACAACGGCAATATTGCACTTCAACACATAAGCATGAATACAATGCAATAAAATAATTATAGATATTCAAACAAATCAAGAGTACTGAGACATAGTAAACAGTATTATATCAGCAGTGTTCCTGATCACAGCAAAATATTCTTATAACAATCAAATATATATATGATTCTCCGGTCTTGATTGATATAGATCAATTCATAAAAATTCAGATAATTCATTCAGAGTTTAGCTTTCTTTAGCTTTAGGTATGGGACTATTTTTGTATCGTTCTGTACGGCATTTGGGTTCAAGATACTGTCTACTATGTCTCAGCACTCATCAGGCGTTATTCTTTTGAAACCAGTTACTAAAGAAAACGGAACGAGCAGCATGTTTAGCGATATTAATGACAATGGAGAGATGAATAAAAAATATAACACGGAGAATATGTCAAAACAGGAGCAAATTATATGAAACTAATGGCAAAAAATGACAATGGAACATAGGAAAGTGGTGAAATAAAATAAATTTCTTTAGAATATGAAGAACCTATACCTATTTTCTACACTCTGGTTGTGTGGGAATGTATTTATACACACTTACTAAGATACATACAAACTCAGGCATAAACGCAAAAGACACATAAAACATGAAAAAATATACACATACATAATAATATATACATACAGAAACATATAAGCACAGATATACCAGGTGATATACCCCGCAGATTTTGGTTAACTTTGATTAGACTCCGCACTGGTGTAGGCAGTTTCAACTATAACATGAACCGCTGGGGGTTGCCGCGTCCAACATAATGTACATGTGGACCAATTTACAGACCAGACGGCGCACCATATTATTGAGTGCCCCATTCTTGGACCACCAGAAGACTATAACATTGATTTGAACAACCCCAATCCTGAACAGTGAGCTATCTGATAGATTCAACGTTGCACCTTTAGCAATGTCACACTGGGAGCACATTTACGGCTGCAACTTGCACCTTTCAACCTTAAAGATCCAAAGTTGAACTTGAAAGGTGCAACTTTGCACCTTAAATGTCTGAAAGTTGCAAAGTTGAACCCGTAAAGGTCCTCCCAGTGTGACATTGGTCTGCACCTTTAAAGGTGCAAAGTTGAATTTATTTTTTAGTGTGTACGAATAAAAGAAGCACAGATATAATATAATATACGTACGTACACATCCCCACACATACACACATGCCATCCCATTGGATATGTCATATATCTTACCGGTTCCACAGCAGACTTCGATTCCATGATAACTTGCTTGGATGAAACACTGGAAAATGATGTCTGGGACGATGTGAATTTTGCATTTATTAATTAATACCCCACACCCGTACATCCACCCTCCCGGGCAGAAAAATATGGCCCGCGGGCAAGGGAGGAAAATAAATATGCATTGTAATTACCCTTTCGCGATATGTGCAATGCACTTTGATCATGTTGATTGAGAACATATATATGTATTTTATCAAGATAAACTTTTACTACTTCGGTGTAATTACTGATTTAATGCAAAGAAGGAAAGATACTTCTGTTGCCAGGTTGTTGGCCAATAAATGCTATAAAAAAAGAAGAAAAAAAAGGAGTTCCCATTAAGTGCTGACTCTTCTATGGAAATCAGTTTGCAATCTCTTTTATGATAGTCGACGTCATAGGACAGACGCAATGGTGTTAATCCATAAATGTCACGGAACTAACTCTCACTCCTTAAAGATCGAGTTCAGGGTTTGCACGCCCCCACTCCCACCCCCAAACAAAAATAAATAAATAAATAAATAAAAATGGCAAAATAAATGAAATCAGCTAAAATCATTCGATATGAACATTAGTATAGATAAACGTCTCTCGTGGAACCTTTGGGCAGAATACGCTGTTTTGGTGAAAATCTGGACATTTAAACTTCGAAATTTACAAAGTGACGTGCCTGTGCACGGGCCGTTCCGTTATAGTTCCAAATTTGTCCCATCGCCCGTTACCTGAAGGTCACGCAGAGTTTAGCTTGACCATGCATATTAGCGTACGTAGCCAACCATTATACCGCAGCGGTGGTCATGCCAACGCACAAATAACTCCCCTTCAACCGTGTTCTGCAGTTTGAGCAAAATTTAAACTCGCGGTAGCATATCGTTATTAGTTTGGCTCAAAAACAACAAATTCATGACGTATGGATCTCAAACTTTCAGCACATCATTTGTGAGTACTTAACTACCGTTGGGTAATGATATTGAAGGGAAGTAATGGACTTGCAATTCCGAATTCAATGTTTAAGGAGTGTAATAACGGACCACTCCTTTTGAGCTAAAATTTTAAGAGAGTGGCCAATAGCAGCATGGCTAGCGCTCCGAATAATAGCAGCAGCGGCGCGGCACCAACCAATCACGGGGGCGCTCCCGGTGCGGTTAACCCTCGCGACCGCTATAGGCCAAATGACGCATGCACGGCGCTCGTTTAGCCTTTGATCAAGGCCTCGGGGCTTATATATCCCCCGGTCAGCGCGATACCCCACGAGCGCCTGGAACGAGACTAACCGCGCTATCCCCAGTGATTACACCAACAGCCAATCTGTCGGTGCGCCAGGATATTAGGCATTATAGTTAGTCTCTTTTTAGGCGCACGAGATACAACTACTGCTCAGAGGCTTAAAGACGTGAGGGACATACCCAAACCCACAATGTCTTGTCAAAAGGCTAGGCGCTCGTTCTACATTGCCCGATGAAGGCTAGCAGTTGCAGCCGAAACGTCGCAATCTCCTTTCGTTTGCTACATCGTGTGACAACTGATTTACTCTAGTACTCTCTCATCATTGATACCACGATGATCAACACGTTCCGATCTATTTACACATTTACCACCTATACCCACCTAGCGATAATATGCCATTTGAAGTCAAATTCCACAAGCAAGTACAAAATATCTCTGGTTTTACTTTTATATTTCCATATACATTTGTATACAAACTCGGGAAAAGGAATGTATTTTTCTCCAGTGTTACTAAAGTGGAGATGATTCGTTTTGCGAGAGTACATTTCCAAGATCTGTAGATTTATTTTGCAAATTCGTGTCAAATAAATAAGACCAAAGTTGCAAAAGCCCCATTGTCTTCAATATTTGTGGTCTTTTAATCATAACTAAATGCATCATCCACGATAAAATTAAGTTTACATGCAATTTTGAAGTTTCGTGAAACGATTAATGACACGAAGTTCACTCAATTGGCATTACTAGGTATTGACTAAAATCTTCGGCGACTATAAAACAAGACTGCTCAATTATTCCGTTTGGTGTATCCAACTTTTTCCCTTTGAGCAAGGGTTAAACAGGAAGTTAAATGTAGCCCAGGTTTTAAAGTATAGGCTATATGTAAAACATTGTTTTAAGAATTGTTTATCATTTCGTTATTTCTTAAGTGCACCCAACACCCTTTTCTCCTAGGTTTTACCCAATTTTCCGTTTCTTTTTTCCTTGTTTCACTTATTTTTGTCTATCATTCCATTGTGGGGAAATTGCCTGTATATCCCCTTCCCATGCCACTGAATGCATCAATCACCGCCACAAAATAATGATAATTCAGAATCATAATACATATACATTTATTTATTCCATCCAAATTTATTACAAAATAAGTGACATATCACAAATTACAGTTTGTGGTAATATAATATTTATACGCAACCACTGATATACACAGATTATATCATTCTACAAAGAAAAAAAAAATATGAGCTGTCTGACTCCCGGAACGCCGGTATACACAACAAAAAGAAAAGAGGGCGAGAAGCAGAAAAAGTAACGAAGAAAGAGAAAGAAAGGGGAGGAGTACAAAAAATTGAAATAAAAGGAAGAAAATAATTATAGAAACTAACAGAAATGTGAACACACACTTTTCTTATACAAAAACAACGTTTGTGGTATAACTAATATAACATACTTCTCGTGTGTGATCTTAACAAATCGCAAAGCCACGGAGGAATATAACTGACCATGTCTAAATCAAGTAGAAAGGTGCAGAAAAAACTGGTATAAATGTTGCCCCATACTTACTCAGCTGAGAAATATACACAGCAATGAAATTAATATAGATGAACTAAATTCAACCATTATCAAGTCAACCAAATGAAAATAAAGCTCAAAATAATTATGGCACAAAATTTTAAATACACGTGGTAAATTTACATGAGGTATGTTGAAATCAAGCTTTTTTTGGGGGGGGGGGTCTACCGCTAAAGAAATGGAGAAGAATAACAGCTCAGTGTATTTCTGGCATACTTAGATTTTTATGCTTACCCTTTGAACAAAGGTTGTTCCTCATTATCTGAGAACTTGCCCGATACAGCAATAACTAATGTTAAATTCTAAAGTATTGAAATGTATTATAAACAGTTTTTTTTTGATAAACTCATAAGGAAGACAACTCCAAAAACTCCTCTATATTACTAACTTGTATACAGATAAGGACAATTCGTTCTATATAGAATTGTCGTCCTGCCTATTTAACACTACGATGGGATATAGTTTTCTAATGTCTATTTAACACTATGATGGAATATATTTTTTATGCCTGGGTATACTCAAGTAGATGCTTACACAATGTGGTTTCAAATTGACATATGGTATGAAACATATTGCAATATATCTGATACCTTTCAAGTTCAAACATTACTTGCACATGTATATAGCATATATGATAAAACATGTAACAGTATTCTCTCAGAGATTGGGAGTAACAGAGTATAAGGATGGAGACCTTTTTATTAGTAAAAAAATAACTCGTATTGTCAGGAAGAGATAGGTTGTATAGTTGTAATTGTTACAGTTCATTATCCACAATGGAAATTTGCTTTCAACCAACATTATAATTATACAAAAATGCACATAACATCTTCTATACAATTACAACTACACGAAATAATTACACTTTTAAAGAGTTTTTGGCTTCAGTTACTATTACGGCGTAAGTTGTAATTGAGCAGATATGTCGAAGACGTAAGTAATGAAGGACACCAAGCAATGTCGTTTATGAAAAAAAAATATACAGTAGATGACAAGAAAGTGATCCCCAGGCGAACACCACATAACTGATCTGAAGTCAAATTGAAAATTATAACATACAGTACAGTACACACTAAGAAATAAAGGTGCGCACAAGGTGCAACTTTGCTCAAAAGGGAGTAGAGCCATTTCCACCGTGGTATTCGAGCAAATTTGCGTGGGCGGGTGCCAGTTTGCACCTTTTAGGTGCAACTTTTGCGTCTAGTAGGCCGTTTGTGTAAAATATTCAAATTCCACGCATATCTTTTAAACAAAGCTTGTTCTTGACAAAAGCTTTACAAGAGACTGGTCCGACATAGCAACAAGATATGCAAACTGGATTCCAGCAACTGAAGTTCATTCAAAAAGCTCGTCTTTAGGATCCCGAGAATGAAGCGAAGGCCTATAGGTGCAAGTTTGCACCTTCAGGTTGAGAAATAATGCATCTTAAACATAATTTTATCTGGTACAAAGCAACGGCTTGATGGCGTAAGGTTAGAGCGTCCGCATCACGTCCGAAACGTCGCGTGTCGAACCCCAGTCCGGTCATACCTGAAGACTTTTATTTTTTATGGCGCCCTCATGCACATTTCATATGCAAATCTGAACTTAACTTTACTTAAAGGTGCTCCCAGTGTGACATTGGTCTGCACTCTAAAGGTGCGAAGTTGAACTTATTTTTCTTAGTGTGTACATCGTTGACGATTATGAAAGTGGATATAGTTGAAAGGTTGAGGGCTGCTTCACACGTAGTAACTAACTTATACAAAATATGTAAATCTACCATACATACTATTAAAGACTATGGACAAATTCATTAAAAGTTAGAAAATAAATCATGTTCAAAGGCATTTTTTTTTTGGGGGGGGGGATAATTTGGGTGATTTTTTTCCCCTGAAATCATAACTTTGCAAATTTAATTAAGGAAGTGAGTTACAAATGCGAGTCCTTGTTTACCTTCAAGCATGAAGTGGAAATATCTGGTCAGAAGAGCGCTAATTAATGAACTACATAATATTAATTAATAGGGAACAGTGGAAGCCTCCACCAAACCATGACACATAAAATAAAAGCCTTTGTGTGACTTCGACTGAATTTGCATAAATAAGCAAACTTAAAGGATTATGCAGTTTGGAAGGCATACATGTACTGCTGCCTATATCATAAAAGAAATGAAATCATGGTAACATGGCAACTGTGAATAATCTTGATAATTGCTTTCATGAACATGTTCAAAGGGAAAATCTGAATTCCTTTTATCAGTGGTACAATACTATATGTATGCATAAATCTTCCACATACATGATTATTTCTGTACTTTTACTCGACATGCACTTTTTAAGAATATCTATCAAATTAATGGTATCATGTCTCAACCAAGGAGGCAACATCAAGAGATAACGCATTTAAGACACCTTGCATCCTTATTTCCACATCAATGGTGTTACAAAGAACAACGTGCACCTGCCCAATTAACACATACTATACCATGTCAAGGTATGTATATTTTGAGCTACGTTTGTTATCAACTTCTTCCAGTGTATTCCTTGTGTAAACTTCTGCAAATAGTTTACGAAAACGAGCCAAGTAGAAAATTAAAAGTACTGTTTTTTTTTTACTCAGGCAGGAAATGGAAAAGGTCTGGAATTTCCTGTTTATTGGTTGTATGTTATCAGTACATTACGATGAAGTTTTGAACTGGCTATATTAATTGTATTAGGTTGTCTTCTGTTTTCTGTGATGTGGGTTTTTGCGTATTCTTTATGTAAAAACTACACAAAGTGACACATGTTTTTAAACTTTTAACCCATCAAGGCCAATGGCCTTCAACTATGTGGTTTGTTCAAATATTTTTTTGCTCAACAGTACAAAAATTGGAAGTTCCACAGGAAATTAAACCAAAATATCATTTCAAATCGATTACGGAATTTTTGTAATAATAAGTGATGTTGCCTAATGGCACAATTGTCCAATGTCTTAAATTACAAAAAAAAGAAGTTCCAAATTGGCAACACGTTGAAAAATTAATGATTACTACTTCCACATTCAAAATTGCAACATTAAGACTGATGTCTCATGTATGTTCTTTTATAATGTGGAATACAACGCTCTACTTTGAAAAACAAAGACGTCACTTAAATTGTAATTTGTGTTGGAAGTTAGAAGAAAAAAATGATCTTTATTTTCTTGAAATTCCTCAAAAAAATCTCTGTCCTGAATGGATTAACCAGAATAAAACAACATGCGATGAAGAGAAACATATAGGCCTATATTATTAACAATAGCTCCTGTGCTTCTTAGGACCTATTGATGAATCATATTTTCAGAATTGACTTCTGATTGATATTTTATTGTGCCGGTACATGTATCAGCCTTTGTCTCTGTCTCAGATTTTCGAAGTCTTGGTCTGGGAAGGGGTAGTAGTCTCGGTCTCCAATATATGGTCTTGGTCTCGGAAGGGGTGGTCTCAGTGTCGGTCTCAGACATTGAGGTCTCGACTGCAACACTGCCAGACACCCTACTTTCTTCGGGAGGATAAACCATGCGTCCCATGAACAAAATGACCTTTGTACAACGATCACGAATGATAAACATGAATGGATGATCTGCTTTAACATTGATTAGGGGCGGTTCTACTAATACTGAATATGCGCAATATACAGCCGTTACAGCAGCTGCCTCACTGCCTTCTTCGTTGACCTCAAGATACGTCTTGTGAAGTACTCCAGATAAGTGGAGGAATCGATCACCAGTGATACCTTCAAAATTAGCCTTTGATTCAACAAAAGCATCAGTCACTCCCATAGATGCTAAAGCAGTGTTCATACTAACCATCTCTTCAAGCTTGAATCTAGGCAGCTGAACCTTGACCCTCTCTTGCTTCAAAGCGTTCTCCCATGAATCAAGAACCTCTTCAGTCAAACTGGCTTCAACTCTTCCAAGACCATTATCATCCCAGGGCACTATTAACAGCATGCTGAGCTCCCATCCCACTTATGGTAACTCTAGGATGAAGCATTTACGCGTTTCGTCTTTGCCCAAGAAGAACTCCTTCGTTTGCTCCATCATATGCACATTCGTTTTCTCATTCGGCATCTTAAAAAAATCTGGTTTCGTGAGATGTGGACTAAATTTTTCTTCCCAATTGCCTTTGAAGTAGATTGCGTTTATCAGAACCATCATAGTGAGGGAGTTAAACACCCCTGGTGCGATTGCTTCAGCAATTTTACCTTCAGTCTGCTTGAAGACCCAATCATTGATTTTCTGTCTGGCTGCAGGTGTACTAAAGTCCTCGATGCCTTCAAATGCAGAATCGTAATACGTGCCTATCGCATCTTTAAAGTCTTGCAAAATCGGAAAACCTGATTTGACATAAAGTTTATTGGCTGCTTTCAAAATATACTGGTTCACAGGCTGATAGATCAGTGAGTTCAATTCTTTGTAGGACTGATGTATTTGCAACTCCTCGAGGGCGTTGAAATGAAACGCTTCCCTGATCTGACGTGCCGTCATGTCACGGGCGCCAAGGTAGGTCATGGCAAAAGCCATTGATACGCCAAGGGGAGAAAAGATATTGCTGCCGTCATTCTTGGCTTGCAAGGATTGGTACAGATTGACTGCGAAGGCGTTGTTTGCTCTGGCTAGTTTGTGGGTATGCTCGGATACGTGGGTTGATTTTCGAACGAGGCTTGATGTTTGAAGAGCAGAAAACCTTGATCGGGACGGTCGACATGAAGAAACCCTTGACTGCATGATGATATATCACGGCGGCAAATATAGTCCTGCAGTAAAATATGGAGAGAATACGGTTTCAAACCCTTTTTAGTATATAGTAAACATTTTTTTTTTTACGTCTGTCACCTGCTGAGGACGGTTTGATTTGGGGTAAACACACATTTTCCACAAAGCTCTCTCGGTGATATCTCAGCATTAGTTTTTACTGGGTTAAGAGGCAACCATAAAATAAAACGATCAATACATGCAGGACTATAATGGCAACACCAGCAAGTGAGAACGAGGAAAATATCAACGGTAGGAACTCGACCGTGGGAGATAAGTGACTGTTTGATTGGGACGAATTAGTCAGAGAATTCTTTATGATTTTTTTCCTTAAGGTAGATTTCACTAATTTATAAGTATTAATTTAGTAATGACAATTCAATTCAATCAATTCATTTTATTATCAAATCGTAACAACATGCCGAATAGTAAGATAATTTACAGTGTTTGGTTAAAAAGAGGGCATGCATAATTCAGATATAAAAATAGAAGACTAAGTTCACGTAATATAGTATATATACGGTATCAACACCAGGCACTGAGTGATTTCAAGTTTTGGATTAGTGTTTGTGTTAGTGTTAGTAGATGGCAAGAGCCGTTAAACCGAACTCCAACACTGCGACTCGGATTAACGGCCACTATCGATTCTGTAATCGATAGCATAACACGAGTGTTAACACGAGCGTGACGTCACATCTCTTGTTCGACGAACATGAAAACCGCGGAAAACCTGAAGAAATGTTGTATTTTCTTTATGAAATTTAAACAATCGTACTACAAATGTAATACTGTCGAAAGGCATGTACTTCCCCCTTAATTTCATGTATTTGACTTATTTCATTATGTCTTTGTTCTTTCACAATCTAAAATATTGTATTTTTTTCTTGCCGCTTACCGCGCGCCATCGCGCTGCCATAGACATTACACGTACAACTGCGCGAACCAGCCGAGGCAGAAATAACACTAACACTAACAACGAACTTGAAGTGGTGATTTTCTTTATCCCTAGGGTCTAGTGTTAGTGAATGGGACAAATGCATGTAAATCGCTGACACCAGCAACCCAGCTCGGTTCAACAGACGATTTTCAACACGATCTATAACACGAACTTCCGGAAGTGCGTCATAATTTCGGGGTCAACTCGCTAACACGGATCGATTTCAAGTTTCGGATTAACGCTCGTGTTATTGTTAAGATAACACTAACACAAACACTAATCCAAAACTTGAAACTGTCCATTGTATTATATTATCACCATAATGTATAAAATATTACAATTATTATGACAATTAAATAAAAGTTATACGGTAGTACAACCGAAATAAAAATAGTGTTAAATCGTAGTTGTATATTTTGATGCTCCCAAACACTCACGGAAACACACAAACATAGACACACACATACACACTTACACACACGCGCATACACACGTACGCACATGCACTTAAAACGCACGTACACACATTCACATACTAGGTGTTAAAAATAATATTTGTTAATTTTGGAAATTAATAACACAAAAACTGTACAACAGATTATACTGACATTGAGTATAGTTAGAGCAGAATAGTGAACATTTTTGTTGGAGGTGGTTTCAGTACGATATCAATACTCAGTTTTATAAAATTCACGCTTATTTAAAAAGTTAGAGTTCAGATTTTGCTCAAAATCCAACTCCCTGTACAAAATTTGAAACTGTACAGAAATCAAATGGTGTGCGTGGGGGTGTGTGTTCAGTCCCTACAACCAATAGAAATAGCAATGGCCTGTGGATGTGAATAGGTGTCTACGCAGTTCGCCGGCTATTTATGATTATTACTAAAGCATTTATCTTCTTGGCCGGAGTCTTGGTGATAGACTGCCATACCAATGTCTCCAAGGTGCAGTCTCTGGCAGCCATTGTTATTTCTATTGTGTGCGGGACTGAACACACACTCCCCACCACCATTTGTATTTCTGTACCGTTTCGAATTTTGTACAGTGGGGCTTGGATTATTGAGCTAAAATCTGAACCCTACACAACTTTTTTCTTTAAAAAAGCATATGAATTTACATATAACTGAGTTAATATATTGATATGCGGTCTTCAAATCCACTCCTAAAACAAAAATGTTCACTATTCTGCGTAACTATACTCAATGCCAGTATTAAATCTGTTGTACTCAGTTTTTGTGTTATTATTGTTTAAAATTAAAATATTATTTTTAACACCTAGTACATGTACACGTGCACTTTACATTCACTTACACATTATCTGGCATTTAAATATGTGCACACAGCCACACACACATACTAGAAAGAACATAGTGTAAAGTACGAAAAAACACAATCAACAATTTATTAATGTATATAATTGATAACTTAGTTTGTTACGCGACTATATGACTATCCAACCAAAATATGAGTATTGCACAATATAATCATAACAGGGGTCAGCCGTAATCTGTGGCTGATATTGTAAGAGTAGGTTTAATGTGAGCAACTGTAGTTATCATCACTAGACCATCTCCACCACCACCACCACCAACACCACCATCACCATCACCATCACCATCACCACCACCACCACCACCAACACTACCACCACCACCACCACCATCACCATTACCATCACCACCACCACCACCACAACCACTACCATCACTATCACCACCACCACCATCATCATCATCACCTCCACCACCACCACCATCACCACCACCACCACCACCACTATCACCCTAAGCCCAAAAGGTATACAGCGTGGCCCCAAAAGAATGCTACACATGCGATCGTTAATTACTTGAACATCATCCACAAAATGTTATTGATAATTATTTCATGGGTTAGAACATTCTTTTTCCAACAAAATGATACCATGATCATTGATTTTGATTAAGGCGTTTGGATTCTAGGGCTATTTTTCTGAGGCAGTGTAATTTCCTAAATTTGCTATTTTTCAATTCCAGCGATCATCAGAACACCGAAATATTCTCGAGTAACGACCTGCCATAGAATGTGCTGCACTATCCAGGTGCAGTGACAATGTAAGCCATACCTTACCATTGTCTTCCGTATCAAAGCCAGACATTCCGGAATGTCTCGCTGTTGTCTGTCTCCCCGCTTATTCTATGGCACGCTGTTTCGTGAGAATATTTTGGTGTTCCCAGGTTCGCTGGAGTCGAGAAAGAAACAAATTTCGGAAATTACATTGCTTCAGAAAAATGGCCCAAGAATCCAAACGCCTTACTGAAAATCAATCATCATGGTACCATTTTGTCGGGAAAAAAATGTTATAACAAATGAAATAACAATTAATGGAATTTTGTTCATGATGTTGAAGAAATTAACGATCATATGTGTAGCATTCTTTCTGGGCCACCCTGTATAATACAAGGTCTGGACAGTTTCCTGCAGTAGAGTAGTACTTTCGATGGTCAAATCGTGTAGGGGTTTAGTCAACCTATACGTTGTTGTTCACTACATACATGACTTACAGTGTACATGTATATTTTGTTGTTGGAAATGAAAACACATGAAATGAAGTGAAATGAAATGAAATGAAATGAAAAACATGGAATGTTACTCGCAGTGTTTATTGTGGGTGGACGAGTGACATAAAATTATGTTATTGGCAGATAAACAAAGAAACAACATGAATATACTGCGATGTATTGATTTATTTAGAAGTCATTTTCAGCTCTGATTGATGTTACGATCAATTCACAACCGAAAAGATGAAACAAAATGATACCAATATTTGATTTAACAAGTATTTATTATATGGGGTATTTCCCCTTTAAAAATCAGATATATAATCAAGCTTTCACAAATTACAAAAGTATCTCTTAAAATACATTAAATGTACATTAGACTAAATACTCACAACGCTGGGTGTTAATGAAGGTAATAGTCCACACGGCAACATATGCGTAATCCAAATGATAAAAGTCCAACCAGATGATCCAAGACGATCCCGATTAGTAGAAGTCCCAATGGTATGAGTATAAATCCCAATGGCAGAGTGTAGCAAGTATTCCAGACGAAATCGGTGTTGAGCGTAAATTCACAACATATTCTCAATTGCAGCAAAGATGATGTAGTAATTCCAAAATTAATCCACAGAGTGTAGAGGCTATCTCAGGTAATAAACAGGTAATTATCCACACACAGAAACTCCGAATCCACAAGTTGTGTGTCGAGCCAAGGTCACAATAAACTCTAAAATGCAGGTTACTATTAACACATGTGACTTGAGCTAAGATGACAGAAACTCTGAACTCATGTCCAAAACAACTGATATTTATACTGAAAATTTGTACACTAGAAAGATCTATGGATCATTTCTAAAAAAAACAGTATCACAAACACAATGCTTTAATCCAGACTGTACTCCATGTACCACTCTCTAGAATGGTCATTCATAACTGGCCTAAAAGGTCACTGAACTCCACAGGCACACTCACAGTCAATGCCTTCTTTATTATGCTAATTAGCTGACACCTGGGGAGTTACATTTTTTCTATGTAAATTACATTTGGCCCAGACAGCTCTTCAACATTCCAGAATAGTCAGGTATTAAAAATATTTCAATGTTGACTTCACCAGCACATAAACTGCATCTAATTTAATGGCTACATGTAGCATGTGTAATAGTATGTAATAGATATCACAAATTTATAACATTGATGACAAGCAAATTCGGATACGTGCTTCAAAGAAAGATGGATAAATGTGCAGACAGATTTGACAGATATGTAGATACCCAGCTCGTTACTATTTTAACAAAACCAAGTAGTAAACTGATGTAAAGAAGTCTCCATTATAGCAAGCCCCATCAACCCAAAATAATTACGTCAGTGTATGTGCTTGTATAGGTGTGTGTGTGTGTGTGTGTATGTATGTATGTAGTGTGTGTGTGTGTGTGTGTGGTGTGTGTGTGTGTGTGTGTGTGTGTGTGTGTGTGTGTGTGTGTGTGTGTGTGTGTGTGTGTGTGTGTGTGTGTGTGTGTGTGTGTGTGTGTGTATTTGTGTTTGTAATCGCCTTCAACCGTGGACGTATTTGATTAATTTTACTGTACAACCGCGGACGTACCTGCTAGGGGGGACGGTCCACGTTTCCAGATCTTGTTGTAATTGAAGTGCTTATGCGTCATTACCACCAGTAAGCAATGTCTGAGGATATACAGTGTGTCTCAAAAAAATTGTGCAAGTGAAAACCGCCCTCTTTGGCAATTAGAAAATACTCTTGTGACATGCTTACATCAACGTCAAGAGCTTAATCTTAGCTTTCAAATAAAGTTAGTTTTGTTCAATTTGCTTGATTCAATCTTGAGATATGTTAATTTAGATAAGAAAGTGTGAAATCACAATTGTGCCACTTTCACTGCAGTCCGCTGCAAAAGTGACACAATTGTGATTCCACCCTTTTGTTGCTTACAAGATATCGCGAGATTAATGCAAGAAAATTAAACAGAACAAATGGCTTTTAAAAGCGGAGACTTTGCCCTTGACGTTGATGTTAGTATCATTTCATAAGAGTATTTTATAATTGCTAAAGAGGGCGCTTTTTCCTTGCACATGTGACACATGTTTACGTTAGCATCAAGGGCAAAGTCTTACCTTTCAAATGCTGTTTGTTTTGTTCAAATTGTTTGATTTGATCTCGAGATATCTTGTAAACAACAAAAAGATGTAGTCACAATTGTGTCACTTTTACTGGAAGAGGGCCTGATGCTATCATTGACTGTAGTAAAAGTGGCACATTAGTGATCTTACCTTTTCGTTGTTAACTGAACATATCTC
>JZLH01S0239013.1:0-10021 GCA_001188425.1 Eucidaris tribuloides | reverse complement strand
CATAGTCTATTTGATTCTAAAATAGTTTAACCCTAAGTTGAGGACTACTCTCTATCATTATATCTATCTTTAAAGTAATAGGCTAACATTGTGGAGCTTCAAATTAAAACAAAAATGTCAAACTTTGCAATCTGAGCTACATGTAGTAGTGTTTGAATGGACAAGTATACAACAGTTAGGAAATTTATGCTGCCACTGGCAAGATATGAATGAATAAACAATTTGTACTCGGGGCGAGTAAAAAATAGCCTAGATCCACACACAGTAAGTACATAGGAGGAAATGGGCAGGTGAATCCGGTTAATTTACGATTTTCACTTTTTTGAAGCACTAAATAATCATTTTGACATGCAATTTTTTTCAGGGCTTCATTTTTAGACCTTATCAAAGACACTTGGAGCATGGAGGATTATGTAACTCACATTTTTTTTTAACTGTGGTAAATGTTAGCCAGTGGCTTTAACAATATATTCGAGGGAAACTTATGCCCCGTGTTGATAAAACCTGACTCCACCATGCTGCCTAGTGTTACCTTGATTCCTGTGCTCAGTCACTCATAAATCATTTTAATACAGATATTCCGGTGATAAATCTCCTTCATTACAAAAACCAACTTGAAATTAAATACGAACAAGGCAAAGATCTGCAGCGATTTTTATATTCTTTTATCGCAGTGAGAGTACAATGACAACGTGAAATTGTGTTTACCACCGTTGAGCCCATAAACGGTAAAATGGACTATCTGACGATTATTTTAGTAAAATGAAATTAAAAAATGAAATTACACCGCTGCCCGTATACAAACCTCTGCTTAATTGGATTTTCTGATATCTTTCAAATTTTTCAGAAGGGTAATCTGCACTGAATAGTGGACAGTCAGAAAAACCACTTGATGCAGGAAGTTTGTAAATCCTTACTTTTTCGTGCAATTGTGCCTTATGTGCACTACGAGCCCAATTTCATGATTTAAGGCTTGGGTAGGTAAAGTCACGCTAAATGGAAACATTGACGTGTTCATTGTATCATGTTAAATGGAATATTACAGAATTAGCATTAAATAGGTAAATTTGATGTAATAGTGAAAAAATGAATTTTGTTAATATTGCGTTTCTAGAAAGATCTGACGTATCATCTTTCATTTCCCCGAAGTGATGCCCCGTCTGTACGCTTGCCGTTTTGAGAAATTAATTTTAAAAAAAAATGTCGGGGGGCTTCCCAACATAATTGCCACAGGCAATGTACATAACGATATGACGTGTGCTTGCTGATTATGTCATTCTGATTTTGTCATTCTAAGGAATTCCTTGCAGGTTGTTGTTGCTTTTTATGTTTGGAGTAAAAATGCTAGAGTTTAGGAATGAGACGTGACTGTCAGTTCGACGAAATCTATACTCTGACTTCAAGAGAATAATGGAAATTTTGAATTCATTCACACAAAGATTGGAAATGACACCTTAACTCTTTACACGCTTAATCTATTCTGAGAAGGTAATACTGACATTTGTTCTTTTCATATTTTCTTTGAATTTTGTTTTCCTTATTGCGGTATTGAAAATGGTAATTTTTTTTCTACAGATGTTACGTACGCACACTAGTTATTTGTTAGTGTCTCCTGTACAAGGGTACGTGTCCCCCACAAATTTCGTGTGCCCCCCCCCCCAGGTGCCCCCACAAAAATTATGACCGTGAAAAATTGTGGACCTGTGAATTTGAGTAAACAAATTTCGTCACTACCCCCCCCCCCGGCGAGTTTTCAGCGACTGGCGTGACCGGGAAAAAAAATAGACCTAGGATTTCGGTGTCCCCCTACCAAAATTTCCAGACCCCCCCCCCCCCCCGTGCCCCCTGCTGAAAAAAACCTAGCTAAGCCACTGACTGCAGATGGAACATTAGCGCTCAAATTGAAGAAGTTAAGTGTATTAATGGTTACTAAGTTGCAGGTGACTAAAGTCATCGTTAACATTGTAGAAGTTCCATTTAAAAATCATCTAGGCTAACTTTGATTTCTGACATATCTCACAGTGTTTCAATTATCAAAAACACCATGGAAAACATAACTTTAGGCAAGTATGTTATCATTATAACACAGAGAAACATCAGCACTTGAATCTATGTCCTGTGGACAAAACTTATGTAACACAGCAGTCAATGTAGGCAAACTGAAATAGTCGGTCACAGATTTTTAGTTTTGAAAATATTAATAGGTCGTTTTGAACTGCATTTTTTTTCAAGGCTTCATTTTTAGACCTTATCAGAGCTACCAGAAGAATGAAAAATCATGAAGCTCAGATTTTTTCAACTGGAAAACATTATTAAATGATGCCCCCCTTAGGCATACAATTGCATAGGTGAATTTATCATGTCTACTTTGTCAATGTTAGTTTAAACAAGTGGTTGAAATTTGCGGCTTTGTAAATGCCACGCTATTTCTGTCTATAATTTTCCTCTGGACATATAGGAGCCCATCACAAAAATAAGTTAAAAACATTCATTATACCCAAAATCACATAATAGATCTTTACGTCTCACAAAGCCTTGAGGCAGGAAAGTCAGTTTTCATGAGAACAGAACCCATTAAAAATAGACAATTTGATTGAGTCGTAATACGCTATGTAAATTTAGACGAAATATGTACGACAGTATGATCAATGACAAATTCTTTAGGCCAGAGATTGAAAGTCGGGTTTGTTTTTCTACGACACTCGTAACGTTCGTAGTGAATTTCCGGACATCCTCTGTCAATCCGCTTTCAACACACCACAAACTATGCGGTGTTAGACTTAACACCACTGGTGTTTCCTAATATTAGATGCTGTGTTGCATCTTCAATACTCGGGTTGTAATTTAGACACCAAATACTTCGAACGCCAAGATTAATCCTTTGACAACAATCAAATTGATGCATATCTGTTATCTACACGACGTTGGATCCTTGGTATTAAATTTAACACCCAAGATTTGAAGTGCACACAGAAAATATTTCGGTTTAAATACAGGACAACATCATGAAATCAACACTGGTGTTAGATTCCCGGCGTTATTTTAACACCTAATGTTGTTATTTTACCACTTTGGGAACTATTTTCACACTCATCGGTGTCAGGGTCAAACTCCCGAGTGTCATTTCAACAAACGAGGGATTGGTCATCTACACTGGGAATTAATTTTAACACTGATGTTTTTGCTGAGCATGTGGATTTTCTTTTCCCTTTTTTGGCAGTGATTGCACCGCAAAAACTCGGGTGTTAAATTTAACACCAAGAGTGTTGCACCATATAGATATCAGACGTGGTGTAAAATTTTAACGCCACTGGTGTTATTTTAACACCAAACGAATTATTTCAAACACCAAGAGCACTGGATTTAACACCATGGGTGTTGAAAAAAAAATCTTTTTTTTCCGTTATTCATATTGTGTAACACCCTTGGTGTTAAATTTAACACCCCAGTTTTTGCAGTGTGGTGGGTAATTTTGTGTGTGGTACACCCTTGTGTCTCGTCTATTGTTATTGTTTCTCCCAGTTCGGTCACATTGTCAACAAACAGTGATCACGTTTTCAGCATGCTCGGAGGTAGTCTGATATTTGAATGAATGAATGAATGAATGAAAGAGTTGAATACCAAAAAACAAACAAGATAAAATACATATAACAGAGATGAGTTGTTTTACATTTGTTTGGTAAAAGGAATCTACAGAAATAGCAAGTTCTGCCAGTGAGATGTAGATCCTTTGACTATTTACAATATAAACACACTTGAAATATTTAACATGTTATAGCATGAAACAATACAACTAGAAATATCTTATACAACGTGAATAATTATATCTTACGGTTAGGTTCTTTCGAATAAAACTGAATACATGTAAGTAAATTAAGCGCATAGTATAAGACAATCATACGTGGAATACAAACTATAAACAAAGTAAATGAAATATATATATATTATATCAATATTCTTGTATGAAGCTATTTTCAAGCTCTGTGCGAAAAGACTGGACACTTTTTAGCTATTTTACATTCTCTGGAAGATTATTCCAGATTTGCGATCCCATGAAAGAAATTGAGGTTTTACCGTGTTCTGTTTTCACTCTGGGCAAAAGTAAAATTTTTGACTCTTTCTGTCTTGTACTATAACAATTTTCAAAAAAAAAATATAATATGCGTACACTGATTGGGGAAGTTTGTTATACATGAGCCTAAAAATGAAAATCGCAACAGAATGTTTGTACAGTTTGAATATGTCCAGAATACCTAATGATCGAAACAAGGGTATTTCAAGGAAAGTTCCCGATTTTGATGTGTAAATCTTAAACACTTAGGCCTACACTAAACTACTTCTGTAAGTTTTCTGAAGAAAAAATACCGGATGAGGTTATCAGACATCATTCAGGAATAATCTTGCAAAATAGGAAGGTTTGTCGATCAGAATTCATTCGACTGGTCGGCAAGCATTTAATTAAGGTTACAGTTGCGGTCTGCGATCCAGACTAGAACGATTTTTTTTTAAAGTGAGAAGCACTCTTAATCTCGTTGCGAATTTCGAAGACAAAATGCAACGCGCATTTAAAAGAGGAATAGATAAATATAAAGAAATGACTACAAATATGAAGTAATACCCTCGTTAGGTAGACTTAAATCCGCATTGTAGAGTCACGCGGTCATTTAGTGACACGGTCGAGCCACCGAACTAGAACCTACACACTAGAAGGCTTCTGCGGACAGTATAACGTACCCACCCGGCGCCATCTTGCTAAGTCTTTCAAAATGCCTTTTTGTGCAACAGTAAATTATAGTACGCACGGGTGGGCAATTCTAATACAGCGGTCTTTGCCAAAAGGATTAAAAACATAGGCTAACATTGAGGAGCTTCAGTTTTGAAAAAAAATGTCAAACTGTGATACCTGAGATACACAGTAGTGCTTAAATGGATATATAAACACCAGTCACCCTATACAACAAAAGTTTGGAAAGTTATGCTGTCACTGGCAAGATATGCATAAATGAACAATTTGCATTACGGTGGAGTATAAAGTAGCCTAGATCTACACACGATAAGTCCATGGGAGGAAATGACCATGGTGAATCCGGTCAACCTGAGTACTCGTGGATTTACACTTTTTTCAAAGCACTAAATAATCATTTTGAAATATAATTTTTTTCAGGCATTCATTTTTAAACCTCATCAAGAACACTTAAAGTTCATGGAGGATTATTTAGCTCACATTTTTGTGGTTATTGTTATCCTGTGGCTTTAACCAAAATGGCGGATTGTGCAGGCGCGGTGGTTCATTACGGGAATAGCCGGAAGCTTTCTAGTGTCTAGTTTCCACTTCGGTGGATGGAGCAAGCTTTGTTCTCTCTTAGTCTCGGTCCCAGACCCTGCGACTTCTTCTCCCTCCCAGAAGCAGTGCGGGTGCAGCGAAGCACCCGCACACACATCCCCTGCGACTCAGTCGCAGGGGAGAGACCAGTTTGAGTCAGAGCAGTTGACTGAGGACATAGATACTATAAACGAGGATAACAGTTTTCTTATCAATATAGGGTGGATTAATCTAAACGTCTGGAAGCCAGACTAGTTCTCTCTGCCGTCTGTTTTGGGCTTCCCTGGACTTCCTTGGGCTTCCCTCATGGACATCTCTCCCCCTTTGTTATTTTCGTCTGTTTATTTACAATGTGAACTACTCACGCGTGTAAATCGGTTTGCACGCACATCCAAAAATAGAACAGTCACAATACACTCTGGGAATAATACTTTGGCTCCATCTTACACAAGTAAACTACTTTTGTTTTCTTTCTTAATGAACTAATCTCAAAATTGAGGTTCCGTTATAGTTTCCACTCATTATTATTCATTTGAAGACCCGGGAGCACACTTTTGTTCTGTTTCTCCATTTTAGGTAAGTATTTGTAAGCATTTTAAAGCATATTTGTTTGTAAGCGGTTTCTAATCACCAAGCCTAAAAATAGAGCACGAATTTGACAGGTCCATGTTGTGTTGGCAGATGCAAGGTCTGCATAGCACCCGGTTCTCGGGCTAGATCGAATGTCTGCAGTGAAATGAATTGAATTGAATGTGTTTAATGTCCATTAAAACGGAAATTCGTTGTTCACTGGCATAACAAATTACATGAAATAATAACAATGCAATATGCAAATAATCAAAATGCTTGGTTACATACATTGAAAAAAAAATTAGATAATTATGTATTATGGTCAACATGTTCGGATGACCCCCTACTTTACAGGCCTGACACACTTGTATACCTGTGAAATAGACCACTTCGGTAATTAAATTTATGAAAATAACATTTCTTCTGCAGCCTGGTGATGTGACATTTCTTCCATCTGTTTCTATGAATGTATCTACAATAATAAAAATGCAACTTGCATGACATTATTTTGTTTTGTAATATTTGTTTGAGAGGGAGTGGTGTACAAACCTTCCCCTACTCTTCATAGGAAAGGTACCGTGAATCAGAACATCTTTGTATTAACGTACATAATTCTTAATTATTCTATTATAAACGTGAGGAAAGTGAACTGTCTTTGAAATACATTAAAACGTGTTTTTGGATAGTGTTGTTTGTTTATTTCATATCGGAACCATTCCATTACAAATACATTTTTAACGGGGGCACCGCCCCTCACCTCAATCACTCAAACCCATCAGAATGGTCTTTTTGCCACTACCGGAATAACCTTGAAAATTCTCTTTTTGCGCTGACGTCATTTTCTGCCAAGGTCAGGGTTAAGTGCGTGGCGACGGTAATTCCCTATAGCAACACGGATTTTACGTAGCACCAAATTACCAGGCCGAAAACACTCTGACCATGCGTGAAGTTGTACGTAAGACGTCCGAAACATTGTGCGGACAATGCCGGATTTAGGTGCAACACGTCGCAGCAGGTTTCCTACCAATAGGAGTGTAGCAGATTATATTTGGTGTGGCTATTGACCCCACATATTTCCGAACCAGTTTGAGGTCATCACTTCTGCTGTCTATTAAGGCAGAAACGACCAAGCCAGTACATTACCTGGTTAAAATACCTGGGTTTTTTTATTATTACTTATTAATGACAATTATACCAAAATGATACAATGTTTAAAAGGTTTTAGCGTACAGTGGCGACCGAAAGTATCGTCACGTTCCAAACGCGTTCACTGAAACGCGTTTCATGAAACGATCTTCAAACGCGATGAAACGCAAAGCCAACGTAGTAAATGCGTGCCTTGCATTTATTGAAACGAATTCGTTTCTGGAATCGCGTTTCCACGCGTTCGGAACGTAACGATACTTTCGGTCGCCACTGTAAATATCCATCCATGAATGCACACGCCAACAACAACAACAACAACAACTAGCAATGGCTCTTATACCAACGGTGTCTGGATTCTAGACTACTTAAAACCAAAGTTATAGTGGGAGTGGATGACACGTGATTATCACGTGGCTCGCATATGTCAGGGAGGTGACAGACCCTTTCTCCTCGGAACTTAGAGTATCCACAAGATGACGCAATCTATTTAGAGTACCCTTTTCCCAAGATAACCCTTTGTTGTACTTAACAATGGTAGAGAAGCCCATTTGGTAATCACACAATGGCAGCATTTGTATGTCACGTGATTCATTCAAACGTTTGTCTGTATTTCTGTATTTCAGACTTTTTGTCATTATAATTTTCCCAATCAAACGAGGGGGCGAGTGGTGTACTGTTCTCTGTAATCCAGTGGTTGATATTGGAGGGAAGATGGGACGAGTGCTTTTCTCCGTAGACCTGGTACTTGAAGGTGGGAAAGACACCACCATTTGTGTGTAAGGCGTGCTGGAAAAAATGATAAGCAATTTTCATTTTCAGGTTGTCCGTCCATCCATGCGTCCGACCGCACGGAGTTGAAAGGTTAAAGAAATATGTAGCCAGCAACTAACAGGCATAAGTAAGGAAAATTTTGGGCTCTTGCCAACCAATCAGATCGCACGTGTACTGGTCTGGAACTGGTCATACGTGACCAATGCATGCTGCCCAACGCGTGTTAGTCGCGCCGTGGTAATGTGTGCACTGCATCGATAAGCTCCTCCCCCTATAGCTGTTTCGGCAAGTTTTTTTTTTCCAGGGAAGAAACGTGCAAAGACGTAAAATTAACGCAAATTAAAGGTATTGGCTAACATTTACCACAGTTGAAAAAAATCTGAGCCGCATGATTCCCCATGCTACCAGTGGCTTTGATGAGGTCTAAAAATGAAGCCCTGAAAAAATTGTATTTCAAAATAATTATTTAGTGCTTTAAAAAAGTGAAAATCGTAAGTTGACCAGATTCACTTGCCCATTTCCTCCCATAGACTTACTGTGTGTACACCTAGGTTAATCAAACTCGCCCCGGGTTTTATTGTTTATTCATGTATAACTTGCCATTGGCAGTGTAACTTTCCAAACTTTTGTATTCTAGGGTGTTTATTTGTCCATTTGAACACTACTATGTAGCTCAGATATCAAAGTTTGACAATTTTTTTTAAATTGAAGCTCCACAATGTTAGCCTATCACTTTAAGTGACTTATAGGGCCTTGCTGAGGCTGAATGTCATAAAGTACCCCTTATTTAGGCTGTCTTTATCACCATGTACCATAATTCCCACAATACTCACAATGCCATTTTTTTCTTAACTTATTACTGTTATTTGACGGTTACATCTTCCTACAAAGGTCATGTTGCATCATACATGTCTAATTTCGGCTAGTGGATATTTAAGAATGGCTCATCGGATTTTAATGTATCTTGGGGCAAGTGTGTGGTATAAGGGCACCAATGAATTTATTGAATTTCAGATTTTAAATGTCAAAAGTGAAGGTCACAAGGGGTTATTCATGTTTGATTTGGTCATGTTACCAATGTTACGTTACCACGGTAACTAAGGAATTTCTGATCAGATTAAGTACATGCATGAGGCTTTTCAATTGAATCAAACTGGGTGGGGGTACCAGCTGCAGAGGCATACCCATCTACTGCATGCAGTTGAACTACTCTATTTTATACCATGTAACGCTGACCACGTGATCTAACCGTGGTAAACTTATGGATGCCTGCTGCTGTAAATCACGAGATTCCTTTTCAATTCTTGGAGTCCACCACCTTTAGATGACAAAGGAAGCGGCAACGCTAATACTTCTCTTTCCTTTAATGTCACTAGATGATCTTTCTCATTCTCGCTCAATCATTCATTCGTAATAAACCGTAATAAACGGTTAATTCTGTTGCTCGCACGTTCTTATCAGGTAATGGTATGCTATCTATTCATTTTTCGTTCAATTTTATAAATAGTAGTTTAGTTTACTTTCATTTACTTCACTCCATTTTACCCTTCGATTTTTTTTTCTGGGGGAATGCCCCTCCCCCCCCCCTCGATATTTAAAACATGATATTTTTTTGATTTTGGCATTTTTCATAGACGTTTTTAATCGGCAAACCTATTCAAAGGATAAATGTGATGAAAGTAGATGATTCAACTTTAATTAATAATGCGGGTGAGGGGGATTTTAAAGTCACAAGTTCCACGTTTAGCAATATATATATCGAGTCCTTGGGGCGTTTTTGTCCCGCGCGAGTGTATTATCATTTCGTCTTTGGTGTTTTCGTCCCCCCAGACCCCCCCCCCCCTCGTCACATGAAATCTCCGCTCCTGGTTTTCACGTCTCTGTTTCCATTCTCTCCCAGGCGGTACATTGGGCAGGTCGACGATGGAAGTACGGACTAGCATTACTACAATAGCACTGCTCCTCACACTATGCAGTATTCGGGTATCCAGCGATGATCCTCTCTCAGTCAGGTTATTTGACGGTGAGTTCTTCACTGATGCTTTTTTTTCTTCTGATAGTAACTCGTTCTTCTTTTCCTTGTTCTTGTTCTTGTTCTTCATCTTCTTCATCATTATCAACAACAATAACATCATAGTCTTTTTCTTCTTCTTCTTCTTCTTCTTCTTCTTCTTCTTCTTCTCTCTCTCTCTCTCTCTCTCTCTCTCTCTC
>JZLH01S0238984.1:37398-50326 GCA_001188425.1 Eucidaris tribuloides | reverse complement strand
CAGAACAACATCATTTGAATATCAGCTGCTTTCAAACCTTCTGTGAACAGATATTCTAAAAATGTCACTACAGTACAGGAGAGAGTAGTTGAAAACAACAGAACACTTCGTTTTGGACATATCTGCTACACAAATCCCCACTGCTGACAAAGTACTAACACATAAATCTATATGTGGGACTATGTTAATTGTTGCCATTCACACTGCCGTGACGGAGCCTGCTCCGTTGGGTACTCAAACTGCCAATTCCTCAACTTTTTATTGAATATGAAGTGAATTAGTCCCACATTATAATGCAAATGTAATTTACTCTCAGCTGGAAAATATGAAAATGTGAAATTTTGATGAAAGATTTTCCATCATCAACCAGTACTGTGTGTTCTCTTTAAGTGCTTTTAAAAAGTGAATATCAATGTGTGTCATTTCCCATTCCCTCCACCCCCATAGACTGCTGTGTTATAGATTTTCTGTCCAGAGGTTAGCACTGTAGTTTGTACTAATACATGTATTTATCCATAGAGCAATTCCATAAATATATATATCAACCAGCATGCCAAATTTTCAAATTGAACGAATGAAGCTACGTGAAGATACATCAAATGAAAGCTTATTGTACAAACTTCAAGTAATAAATAAGTAGAAATCATTTGTGCTGAGGTCAAGGTCTTGAAATGCCTTCAAACAAGAGAAAAATAAAAATAAAATGAGGCCTATTTTGATCACTACAATGCTATCTTAATTGTTGTTTTTTGTGAGATGTTCTCTTCAGAAAATGTGAAATTACCAAATGTGTTTAAAGAATATAATTAAATGAATAGAAATAAATAAAATGAAAAGTTATTTGGTGATTTTAATTATCCTTTATTGATGATTAATTTTTAACCCATTTTGGTCATGTACATAGCAAAATGAAATCATTTTGGGCAATTTTTTGTCTGACGTTCATGTACAGTATAAAATTATGCATACACCTGTAACTTCGGAATTCCATTCCTGTGCATCACAAATTTGGTCTCAAAAGATGTACAGGGGATTCGAAAGAAAAGTCTTGAAACATCACAGACATATCGCGTGAAAGATCAATAGTTTCATTTCTTATAAAGTAACAAAGCTCTGTTATGGGCTTATGTTACAGACGTACAAAAAAATGTATGTCTGTACAGTAATTATCACAGATCAAATGTTCTTTCATAAAGTATTTTAGGTGAGGGTTATGAGCTTGCTTTGCATTAGTATTTTCCCTATTACATGTATTTGTGTGTTCTTAGAACTAACTCATTTTGTTATATTTCATTTTCATCTCGACATACTTCCATATATTGGTAAAACAGATCTAAGCGGTAAGTTAATTTCCCTCATTTAACTTTTTGCGTCTCATATCCTTCTTGTACCAGTACCTTTCATTTTGTGAATGTAGATTGATACATGTATTTTGTCCAATTTATTTTTTGATTTTCATGTTTTCCTATGTTTTTCCAAATAGTATGGGAACTAAAGATGGCCAGAATTTCCTAGAAAACATACTGTATGATTCCTATCCCACTTCAGGATAAATTTAAATCTGTGCTTGCATACATGTATGTGTCTGTGACTCTGTGTGCCAGTGTTTGTGTTTGTGTGTGACTGTGTGTTTACATGTGTGTGTGTGTGTGTGTGTGTGTGTGTGTGTGTGTGTGTGTGTGTGTGTGTGTGTGACTGTGTGTGTCTGTGTGTGTCAGTGACAGTGCATAATGTAACAGTATTCACCTGTGTTTGTGACTGTGTGTGTGTAGAGTTAGTCCTTGATATTTAGTCAAGTAATAAGTAATGTGTGCAAATATTAATCATGCATGGAGTCTAGAGTAGCAATGGAGTTTTAGGATATAAACAGCGTGCCACTGTATGTAGGCTTACAGTAGCACTCTATCTACATGTAAATATAGTGTACGAGAGCTGACTGCAGTCAAATGTTCTTTTTGTTTATGACAATTATTTTATGGCTGTACAGACATTTTACCTAAATGGGCATGTTTAATTAAGTAATTATTTGTGTCATTTGTTTTCAGCTTTGTACACTGTCTTCTGTTTTTTTTTAATCTTTCATGTAAATTATGTGCAATTCAGCTGTATTATACATGTAGTTGCCAGACATGACTTTCTGAATAAAACCATATTGAATTGAATAGAAATTGATACTTGGCTGTCTTAAATCGACCACCTTCCGGCAAAATAGTTCATGATTTTGTATAGTTTTAGATCCGTTTTGGCTAATAATAAACCAAAATATCACCAATATGTTCTGAAAACATGTAGAAATATCAACAGAATTACATAGTAAAAATATATCCAAGTTTCATGTAGTGCTGTATATCCAAAAAGGTTAGCCAACCATTAACTGCTAGTAGTGCCAGTACAGTGAAAATCCAAAACCATATTGATCGAAACTGAAATATAGTGCAGTTCTAGTGCAAGTATTAATTATGCATGATGTCTGGTGTGAGTGATTAATGGTTGTGATGGAGTCCTAAGATGTGACTAGCATGCCTCTATACTGTAGCTCTATAATATTGTACAGCATTTTTAACCGGGACGATATAATGCACAGTACACCCAGTGTATTAAAGAGAAACTCAATCTACAAGGCTTAAAGCTCAGTGACATGATTGGGAGAAATAAAAAATGCCTTTAGAACCAAACTGATTGAAAGATAAATCAAATGTATGCCAGCTGGAGTAGATCTCCTGGCTGGAAGGATTTGTCTTGAGTTTGTTTACTTAAGGAGAAACAAGCATGAACAGGAGAGCAGTTTAATTTTACTGGGGCACGATAGATTTAATCCCCATTCCCCATAGAAGGCTACACTTCAAATTTGTCTGTTACAAGGCATACAGATGGACATTATTTTAAAATAAGTCAACTTTTTACGACAAAATTTTCAGAGTAGAATCCCTGCATAGTTTACCTGATTTTAGAATAGTTTTTACCCAAAGTTGAGGTCTATCCCTGATCATGTCATTTACCTTTAACTCAATTACTCAATCCACTATCTCTCAAAATCAAAACAGATATATATCTTGATATCAGGAAATAATAATAATCATTTGACGTTCATGTGGTTCATTAATCATTTAATTTGTGGACATGGAAAACTCATCACCAAGATCAGTTTTGCAAAATGTGACAATTTTTTTTTATATCATCATCATGTCAAGGTTGGTTCATGATGCACAATGACATTGCGCAGAGCATGAATCACAACAAAGCAACAACTCAAGTAGTGTACATGTATGCACATTGCAAAGTAAAAAAGAATGGACAAAAGCAATTTTGACCCATTTTACATTAAACCTGATTGCTGAGCAGTCAAAGTGAATGACCAATGGACCATATGAAAGCGGAATGATCATGCTATCATTTTCTGATATCAGTGTTATGATGTCTCTATACAGGGTGGCCCAGAAAGAATGCTATGAGTATGATCGCTAATTTCTTCGACATTATCGGTAAAATGTCATTAATGTTTATTTCGTTGCTTAGACCATTCTTTTTCCAATAAAATGATACCAAGATCATTGATTTTGAGTAAGGCGTTTTGATTCTAGGGCCATTTTTCGGAGGCAATGCAATTTCCCAAATTTGCCAATTTTTCAACGGCGGCGGTCATCGGAACGCCAGATATTCTGGCGTCTCAGCTAACCATACCGGATAAACCGCGATGACAATGGAGACATAGCTCGCGTCGTCTTCCTTATGAAAGTGATGGCATCCAGCCCTTTTGTCATTGTTTGTTCGATATGGTTAGCTGAGACGCCAGAATATCTGGCGGTCCGATGACAGCCGCTGTTGAAAAATTGGCAAATTTGGGAAATTGCATCGCCTCCGAAAAATGGCCCTAGAATCAAAACGCCTTACTCAAAATCAATGATCTTGGTATCATTTTATTGGAAAAAGAATGTTCTAACCAACAAAATAAACATTAATGACATTTTGCCGATAATGTTGGAGAAATTAGCGATCATACTTGTAGCATTCTTTCTGGGCCACCCTGTATAATTTTGAGACTCCCTGCATAGTATATTAAAGAGAGTTGCTGCTGCCAGCAACAAATGTAAGAGGGACAGAGAGAGAGAGAAAAAAGTGCTTTGCTTCACCCTTTTTTCTGTGGTTTTTTTAGGGGGTGGGGTGTGGTGGTGGTGGTGATGGTGGTAGGGGGTATCTGTCACCCCACCACCCCCATGTCTACATGTACATGCCTGCGTGGTGGGGTGGGGGTATCTGTCACCCCACCATCCCCATGTCTACATACCTGTGTGGTTGGGGAGGGGGTATCTGTCACCCCATCACCCCTATGTCTACATGCCTGTGTGTCCATATTTATCTTCTCCATTTGTTTTCACTTTTTTTGTATGTTGACATAGCCATTAGACATAAGTGGCAATTAGTGACTACAGACTAGACAGTTATTGCCTGAACGCAGCTGTACCATTATGACTAGGGAGTAGTCTCAGTTTTAGTCCATGAATTACTTTGTCTACCTCCACAGTACACTCTCCAAATTTTCCTACCTCCAGAGTACACTCACTCTCTGACTTTTACTTTCTTCAGAGTATACTCACTCTGCCTTGAGAAAGCAAATCGAGACACTAGTCTTAATCAAAGCCATTAACTGAAGATTTCCTTGCCAATATTGAGTTGGGTTAATCGTTAATCTAATTGTCTGGAAGCCAGACTAACCAGGGAGGTTTACAGGGCAATGTTGAATGACATTTGTAATGTGTTGATATCAAATTATAAATGAGTCTCCATTAAAGCCTCTATCCTTGATTACAGTGTTGCATTAATAACAGGCCTTGGGTTGTGGAATAATCTAGTGGCAGCGATAGACATTTTAAAATTGGGGGGGGGGTGAGGAAGGGAGGATGGGATTGATCCAGAAAAAACGTGAAGAGCATAAGCGTGGAGGATGTGGTGCGACTTGGGAGTTCAAAATTCCTTGGAGAACAAATAAAACAAAAGAACAAAAACAAGAAATGGCCTTCTCCCTCCACATCCACTCCCCCCCCCCCGAAAAAACGGAGGAACAGCAAAGTGGGGGGGGGGGTTGGGTGGGAATGGAGAAGACCTTAAAGGGGCCTTTAATTTCTTCCGGATGTGGATTGTCCTTATGTAATTTAAAGAGAAAACAATGGAACAAAAAGAAAAGGAATGCATTTGTGTAAGGCCCTCCGGCTTCAGCTAAAATTGTTTTCTATAAGAAAATCTGTGCATGATTTAGGTGATAGGCTAACATTGTGGAGCTTCAAATTAAAAAAATTGTCAAACTTTGATATCCGAGCTACATAGTAATGTTCAAATGGACAAATAAACACCCTAGAATACAAAAGTTTGGAAATTTATGCTTCCACTGGCAAGATATGAATGAATAAACAATTAATACTTGGGGCGAGTAAAAAATAGCCGTGATCCACACACAGTAGGTCTATAGGAGGAAATGGGCATGTGAATCCGGTCAACTTACGATTTTCACTTTTTTGAAGCTCTAAATAAACATTTTGAAATACAATTTTTTTCAGGGCTTTATTTTTAGACCTTATCAAAGACACTTGGAGCATGGATTGGAGGATTATGTAGCTCACCTTTTTTTAACTGTGGTTGTTAGCCAATGCCTTTAACCAAGAAATGAAAGTTTAATGAAGTGTTTTATAAACATTTTAGCAAATTATATTATTTACAAAGGATCGTCATGTTACCAGTTTGCATTGATCAGAATTGTGTTTCTGTCTTATTTGTGAAATTATTTCAAAGATTCACTGATCCCCTTTTCTTATTTTGTTTCCTGACTTTATAAAGTCATCATTCTTTTAATCCGGCAGAAAATGTCCTGAGTTATATTAAAATTTCCTCTTATGCTCATTTACAAAATTAATCAAGAACACGAGCATAAGAGAAACATGTGTACATCATTAGAGATAAAGGGTCAAAGGTCAAGGTCAATAGGTCCTTACGTACAGTAAGTGAGGACATGTATGTGAATGAAAATAACTAGATGAAAGGCATGTGTAGCAGAAATTTGTAGCATTCCAGATTTTATTCTTTTGTTCAGTGTGCCAGCTGTGAATTGTCATGATGGATTTAATACTCTCAAAAGAAAATTGAAAGTGCAGTAATTTTTTTTCAAGTGCAGTTTCTTCCCAGTTCTTTCCCCATTCATCAGAAGATAGTATTTTTTTTAAAGCCAAATGAAATACCTGTACCGTTTTACATGAAGGATAACATTAATAGATATAGTGACTGTCATGAGAGGCATAGTTGTTTCTAAAGCTCGAGGGGGCCTACGGTACGGCGTGTGTGTGGAGACTAAGTCAACACAAACAACAGATGAGATGCCAACTTATGTTACGTAGCGTCCAAAAGTTCGAATCTCGGTTGAATCTCCGTGCCTATATTTTCTCCTCAGGAATAAGAATATAAAGTAACCAAACGAAAAATGGGCAAACAAACCAAGTTTGAAGTCGAGAAGTGCTGGGAACGTCTCTGCAAGCGTTCGCGTACCGTAGCTAGCAATCTAAAGTTAGCAATCAATTTATCGCGCTGCGCCAATTACGGTGTCTGCGCTCGCACAAATCGGGGCCCGCAACAACATTTGACTGCCGTTGAAAAATGACCATTAAAAACGACTATTGACCGATGACTATTAACCGCTCAGCGCCCCTGGCCAGGCATGGCTAAAACTATGACCAGACTTTAGACCAATCAGATGAAAGCATTAGCTAACATTCTTAGAATGAGGTACATGTATATAATACCTTTTATTTTTTTAGGGAGTTTAGTTTCTTCATTGTATAAAGCCCTATTTTTTCAGGTGTTAGTATTTATATGGATGAAAGGCAAGCTAAATTCAGTGTCTGAAACCAAGACTACTGGCATTACAAAATAAAACTTTAGCATAAATGAGCAATAACCCAATTTCAAATGATTTGTTATCCTGTATTTCAAAAACTTTGCAAGGATGAATCCCACATTTTGAACACTGTATTTTATGTAGTTACCTTTTTTTTAATTGGATCGAATGTTAGCAAGACTGGTAGGTTGTACAAACAAAAAACACAGGCTTAAAGTAAGTGGTAGAATGGCTTTGCTTCTATCTGAGGTTAGTTATAGTATTTTCCTTCATAATCATCATGCATACAATGTGTACATGTTATGCTCTGTAGAATAAATATTTCCCTGGAGGTGTTTTAGTTTGATACATGTATTTGCAACATGATATCCACAGCCTTCTAGACAAAATTAAATAATAGCAGCCTCGATCAATGTCAGTTATGCTTGAAAATTAGAGTGACAGTAACCTTAGAGAGTGTGGAAAATAATATTATGTTGTAATCATGTCCTTGTTTTGAAAACATTTTTGGATATGACTTTAGAATAATAAAGAGCATTCACTTGTAAAACTGGGACACTGTTTTCTGTCTAAATAGCTGTGGGTCAAAGAGGTGGTACATATTGTGTATTCGGCTTGAAGGAATCCATCAAATCTGAGCTATTAAAACGGCTAGCCTCCATGGGGTGATTATTTGAAAGGGAGAAATACGTGTTTGATTACAAATTCAGATTATATGTGATTTTCCAGATCATAATACGATATAGAATGCAAATTCAGATTTTTTTAATTTTGACATGTTTACAAAAAGGTACATGTACCATGTACATCAGGGTTGCCAGTTTGGCCTTTTTCCGGCCAAAAACACCGAATTTGGCCGGTTTTTAGATCGTTTGGCCGGGAAGAATTCAAAGTGCCGGCCAAACGGCTTTTTGGCCGTTTTTTGGCCTTTTTCACTGACCTATAAAAAAATCATTATGAAACCCTATTTTCCGGAGATTTTTCAGTCAAATATGTGCCACAATGGCACAAGGATCGAAAAGTAGCGGTGTGCATGTATTTCACGTGAAAAATCTGGCTCCGCGTAAACCACGGCACTCAAATTTTCGGCTGCAGCAGAAGTTTCAAAGGTGTTATAAATTGATTACAACGTTATTTCTAACCAAATCTAGGCTATGGTGCCCGTAAAATGCATCAATTCCGAATTTGGCCTTTTTTCCACTGAATTTGGCCGGTAATTTGGTCTAATTTGGCCGTTTGAGAATCGAAAAACCTGGCAACCCTGATGTACATGTAGATTTTACAGGCAATGAATTGACTGCTAGGAATGTCGTACCATTTGACCCTCTTGCAAAATGCAAAATGTACATGTAGTTGACATGCACATCTTCCCCTTTGAATTTAATACATAAACTTCAGTAGTCCTGAAGGCTTTGACACTTGCTGGAAATCATCTGATAAATGCTCGTGATATCCGTGACACCAAAACCGTTTCTTTGTTACCGCATTGATAATCTCTGGTTAATAGTTACATGTACATGTACATATGTAGGTTTTACACTGTGAGACAGTGAGAATACTTTCCCATGCTAACATTAATCGTGAGAATTTTCTGCTTTGTGAAATGTGATTTGAAGAACCAACAGTGTTCATACTACAGATCTACATTTATGTACATAGGGCTTAAATTCTACCAAGGAGCTCCTTGATTCTACACAACATTGTACATCAAATTGAAGATAATCTCAGATTTATTTATCAACTATAGGCAAAATGATGTCTGTTGTTCATTCATGTCAAGATACATGTACTCTGTAGTACGTGTTGGTATAAAGTACATGTACATTCATTTAGGCTTATACAATACTACATGTACATGTTGACAGATTAATTTATTAGTTGCAAAAACCTCTCCATAGTACATTGGAATCAAATTATCAGTGCACATTTAAGGAACTACATGTACATGTACGTCATTGTTTATTATGGATGGTGTAGAGTAGATTTCAAAAAGGCATGATACAGTGTATGCCAGGTTGGAAAAGGGGGAGGGGACCTGGGGGATTTGCCTTTGCAAATAAAATTCCAGCATTCTAAAAGTTTAGTGTACATGTAACATGGCCACTTTATCTACATGTACATGTAGATTTTCATTAAAAAAAATGTTTGAGCTATAAAATCACCTTAAACTTTTAATGTTTGCCATCATAGAACAAAAAAGAAAATAAAAATCTATATGAAGATTTTACCTCATTTGAAAAAAAAGTTGAAAGGACAAAATTAAATACAGAAAATATAATGATCACAATGGAAGAATATGAGATTAAGATCTTTGCATTGCCCCCCCCCCAAAAAAAAAATGTTCACAATTCAACATACTGTACATGTTTCCATCATTATCTTCTCTCCTTTAGGAGCTTATGCTTCTTGGAAGTACTGAGTGCTATTACACTCCGTCAAACTTAAAGCTGTAATTATACAACATTCACTCAAACGACGGTTGTCATAATGATCGATATACTGATCATCATCATATTTAAGGCAGGGCTCAACACTAGCACTTGCCCGCTTGCCCGGGGCAAGTAAAATTTCATTTCGGGCAAGTAAAAACTGAAAATGTTTAAATTTACTTGCCTGATTGGGCAAGTAAAATTTTGATCCTAAAATGAAAAAGAACATGTCCCAAATCTTAATACCAAAAGTGAATAAAATATGTGTGGAATTGTTCAGCTAATTTATACTAATTTCATATCATTTTTTTCAGAAATCTCACCTTTTACAACCCTCAGAATTGAGATGATAAACTTCCAGTGATATAAAAAATTAGAGATTAAAATTAGTGAGATAATTTTTAATGTTTTTTAATAATTGTTTATTTTGCGGGCAAGAAAATTTTTCTTTCGGGCAAATAAAAATCTGAAAGTGATAATTTCACTTGCCCAAAGGGCAAGCAGAAAAAAAAAATGTTAGTGTGGAGCCCTGTTTAAGGGGTTCAATTTTAGGGGGTATTAGACCATCCACTGATGGGGGCATAATGTAGGAGAGGTGTCAATTTTTCCCCTCTCCACATCCCAATTGTCTTGACACATTTTTGTAAGCTCATTATGCTACTGAATGCTTCAGCATTCCATCAAACTATTAAACTGCTAATGTTACAGCTATTTTACATCATATGACCTAGTAATACAACATTCTCTCAGACAACTGTTTTAGACATAATGAGCTCCATACCATCATCTCTCATTATCATTAAGGGGTTCATTTTAGGGGGGATAGACTCTCATCTGGCGACAGTGGTGTAGAAGAGGTGTCAAATTGCCCCCTCATGTTACCCCCATTTGTCTTCACAGATTGCTTTTAAAATTCTTTATGGCATTTATGCTACTGAATGCTGCTCTGTCAAACTAACTGCTCCAGTGTTAACAGCAATTTTACATTATACATGACCTAGTCATATAACATTCTCTCAACTGACTGTTAAAGACATAATGCACGCCACACTCATCATCATCATCATCCTCATTATCATTAAGGGGTTCATTTTAGGGGTATAGACTCTCATCCGGTGGCGACAGTGGTGTAGGAGAGGTGTCAAATCGCCCCCCTCACCTCACCCCCGTTTTTCTTGACACATTGCGTTGATTAGCTCGGAGTCGTCTTTGCCACCCAGCGAGACGGCTCCCTCAACCAATGATATTATCCCTCCTCATTGGGTAGGCTGGTCTGTAGAGGCCTGTTGTTAAATACTGCAGCATGTCTCAATGTCTCATCTCACTGTGTGTTATGGGTTGATAACACATTTACAGCTTTAGACTCAGAGTCGGCTAGAAACAGGAGCAAGGAGGCACGGTATCGATGTCATTCTCCGAGGTTCATTATTAACCAGATGGCTATGGGAACCGGATGTGCCATGTGTTGACTCTATGGGATTTTCAGAATCTCGGAGGCAACGTGTTAAGGATTCAGTAGCCGTTGGTCAATGATAAGTGAGTGGGTGATGCTTGGACGTAAATTTGGAGAATGAACGTAGAGTAGCTGTCATCAGCATAGTCATGGTAAGATAATTTCAGAGACAAATCAAATACATGTAAGACAGTTTGGTTAGCTCAAGAGACAAGACATTATTTTATTTGCTTGATTGTGCCATTCTTATTGCATTTGTTATCAAAATGAATTTTGGGACATGAATTTGGAGAATTAACACAGTAGCTGTCATCATCATAGTAATGGTAAGATAATGTTTCACAGCTACATGTAAATCAAACATGATTTGTTTGATAGATTTTGTTGTTGTGTCAATTCTTTGAATTATTGCATTTTGGGGAGATAATTTCTGGGAGTGGACATAAATTGGAGAATGTTTGAACATACTTTATAGGAGTAGAAGAGGTGCTATTGTCATCATTGTCATGGTGAGATAATTCCTAAATTAATGTGATTATTCTGTGAATTATCTTTCTTTGGAGAAGTGATAAGCCCACAATATAGTTTGAAACTATATATACATGTATATTGATCCTGTACTGGTACATGTTTGTTTTCATAACTAAATCAAATGTACAATTTTCTTTTTAGACTTGAAAGCAGATTTTGATTTTAATTTATTTAATTTTCATAGTATCGTTATTCAGTCCCACAACAGGAATGTTTATGGTACACATTACCACTTTATGGTGCACTATAGGAAGAGAGGATAATTTATTATGTCATCTGATATTCTGAGTGTTGTCGGTTACGATTCTCTTGCCGTCTGTTAATGATTAACGACTTGGCAGTGATAACGTACAGGGACATATGGACATAATGTAATAATTTCAGAACGAATGTGCAGGACAGTGTAGTTTTCATTATGCATTGGAAGCCATGTCAAGTGAAGCCCAACGAATTCTTTTGTTGAGAAACTGTTATCTTGTATGATTTTGCTGTCTATGTACATGTACATACACTTTTGTAATACAGTAATTGGCAAAATCAACAACTACTATCTTCATTAGATTGTAAACTACTATTACACAGGTGAAAAGAGTTTCTGTCTTAGTTATTGATGACTGAATTTTTTATTTTTGTAACGTCAAACATCACAGTGGTTCTTAAAAGGAATAATAATCTACAAAATGTAAATATTCAAATGAAATTTAGAAGACTGCGTGTTGGAAAGAAACTAATGTTCAGTTAATTGAAAATAATAGTGGAACTATCTACAGGTATGCCTAATCTTACACAAAACATTTGCAGTCATGGATTAGATTGAAGTGTTTTCCAGTCAAACAGCTTTGGATTAAGTGCTTACTGACTGTTCAACAAATTGAGATTTAGTGTGCCCCCCCCCCCCCCCATTTATGGACATTTGAACAGATGCAAACTTACCTGAGCTGAAAATGAGTATAGCCTCCTTGCAATGTATTTGTCTGATGGGTGTAGAATACATAAATTTTTTTTTTCTTTGTGTCATCTAGTATGTGAATATTGTTCTTGCTTTTGACCCATAAATCATGTGTTACACAGTCAGAAACAGTGCACCCCAACCAATTTGGCATTAAATGTAGGAAAAATAGGGAAAAAAGCTTTAGTGTTAGAGTCAGCAAACTTAAATGGTTATCCTTTGGGGACGGACAGAGCCTTGTATCAGAAGATCAGTACATCTCACACTCAGAGACGATTTTTTTTGTCCTCATTTATACATTGGTCAAATGTGTACTTTCTAGTGGGACAGATCTGTTTTTAGGCAATATAAACTTAGTTTGAGTGAATAAGTTAGGATATTTCCTGGGCTTGTGTTGAAGAAATTTGTCTCTGAATGTACAAAGTACTGGGCTTCTGTATAAGCCTATCGTCCCCAAGGGGTTAAAGATTTTCATTCATGTTATGATTTTTGTGTTGTTTTGACTTTTGAGACTGCACAGCCTCCACTTTTAATAGCCATTCCTGGTCTGCCATTGTTTTCAATGACAATGTTATCTTCTTGACATGGCAGTGTAGTTCTTGTCACTTCAGTAAACATTTGGAAGAATAACAGAAAATATTGTGAGATCTATACCTCAGGTGTGAAAACAGGTTGAATTACCCATA